>JAFBJU010018597.1:50378-165378 GCA_016785305.1 Colistium nudipinnis | reverse complement strand
AAGGAGAAAAATGATAAGACAGGACAATAATCACCGAGATGCAGTTATCCAGACTAACCCGGTATAATCCTTCAGGTCCAATGCAGCTGGTGGTGTTCATGCGGAAATAAGTAGAGGCTCTGCCTGTCATGTTGCCTGCAAACAATACAAGGCAGGCTTGGGGATAGCTGTGACGTATGGAATTTGCCTCTGAAATATATGGCTTTTCATCTGTCTTTCACAACGGGCAGCATCACCTCCATCCATCTGAAGAGGGTGTGTCTGTAGTGAAGGGGAAAGCTGGTTGGCCAAGCTTTACTGACCGACGCCATGGATAAACCTGGGGGACATTTACTCCAAAACCATTTGTTGATTTGTCGAGCAGAGACTTCCAGCAAAACCGGGTAACCAAGACATCCACGGTATACATGTTCTGCACAGAAAATATCTAATAATAAAATGCGAGCATGGTAAATTATAAACAGTGACTAACCAATGCACACTGCCACTATAGGTGAACCCGTTTCCAGGGACATGCGGTGTTATTTTTTCTTTCGTTTGCGCGCCTTGTCTAATCAGCGCGAGTGCGGTCAGGACAGACCGGTTGTCTACCGTCCCCCGGCACCAGACGCGCGCACGTCTCGGTGACCTTCAAGTCACGTGCAGAAGCCCAGGTGTTTCACGTCTCCTGGCTTCTGCACCTGTCTCACCCTCAGCTTCACATGGGAACACATCTCACAGATGGAGTGAAGGAAGGAGGAGGGGGAGAAAGAGAGCAGTACATGGCTCTCGGAGCTAAATGAAAGACGGGCGTATTTGTGTTGGCACGCACACGACCTGATCCCGTAAAGCACAGGCGCATTGTGGATGTAGTGCCGTGGCTTTTTTTTTTTCTTTTTTTTTTTGGGAACACATCTCACAGATGGAGTGAAGGAAGGAGGAGGGGGAGAAAGAGAGCAGTACATGGCTCTCGGAGCTAAATGAAAGACGGGCGTATTTGTGTTGGCACGCACACGACCTGATCCCGTAAAGCACAGGCGCATTGTGGATGTAGTGCCGTGGCTTTTTTTTTTTTCTTTTTTTTTTTATACGTCAGCGTTGAATGTCTCGCTCTCTGCCAGCGGAACAATGGGCCTGGTGCTGTGAAACCAGCTCTGGGGAGGGAGGATTGTTATGGTGGGCTTAATGACCTCGTCTCCGAGCGGCCTCTGCATCCTCCAATTTTAATTAATGAAATGCACGGCGAGGGCCAACAGGCCTGCAATAACACAGGAGGCGCTGCTTTCCGAGAGGGGGGCAACGGGAGCCATAATTACATACCCTCTACTTTGTCTCTTCATTTCTTGCCCTCACCTATATTTACACCTCTCTTCCCTTTTGTATCCGATTCTGTTTTGGCTTTCATGATTAATAAGCACACGCTTTTAATGCCAATTCATCTACAGATTGAGGAGGAGGGGAGAGTTGGCGTGGGGCGTGTGGGCGGAGGGGTGCTTAAGCGGGATATATTTTTTTCTCCCTGATTTGGGGAGGGAGAAAAGCGGAGGGCTGGTATGCGCAGGCTTTTTCTTTTTTTTCTTTTTTCCTCTCTCTTCTGCAGCAGCATGTTGTTTGTGAGCGTGACGATTGACGGCGTAATCCCTTTTCACAGCTTGGTCTGGCTGTGCCCGATAATACCAGCCCGCTCACTTTCAGCATGCCCTCCATTGGGGCGGCGAGAGGGGGACTGCTGGGCACGGCAGAGCCCATTCAGCCATTAATCTGGCCAGGACAAGGGAAGCTGCCGCTTCTGCTGCAGGCGGCGGGAGCGGAGTCTTAGTGCAGAGTATGCTGACTGCACAGCGGCCTCGCTCTCTCCTGCTCCCTCCACACACACACACACACACACACACACACACACACTTACTAAGTCAGCATTGGCAAGTGAATGACAGAGAGGAGTTCGTACTGCGTGCCAACCTTTCCGTGGGCAGGGCAGGGGCAAGGGGCCAAACAGAACAAACAGAGGTGCGTCCCGAGGAGGGATTTCTGCAAGTTCTGGTGGTATGTCTCACAGCACGGCGGGATGTGAGAAGCAAGCACACAAAGGGGGACAAAGAAGAGCCCCTCGAGGCAGGAGAGCATGAAACCCGCTGAATTAGAGGGCGAGGACAGAATATTTCGATACCAATCCTCTCTCCACTCCTGTCCAGTTCACTAGTACCTGCTCTGAAAACGTACTATCTGGGCCTCTACAATTATTATTTTATTTTTTTTGCCAAAATGCTATATTCTATATTGCCATCTCCACGAAAAGTGGTCGGGCCATGTTCCCGAGATAGAGAGATGGACGGACAGAGCGAGTGCATGGGAGCGCAAGACAGAGTGGAGAAGGCTGAGCTGCCTGTCAAGTCTGCTAATTGAGAAAAAGTGACAGAACCATCAAGGCAAGGAAAGGGAGGAGAAGTGAAGAGGAGAGGAGAGATGTTTGGTGGAGGAGGGGCAGGGCGCTGGTGGATCTCTCCAGGTTTGACTAATTGAAAGGAAGGGATGCAGGCGGGCACAAGAGAGAGGGAGAAAGAAGAAGAGAGACGGGGGGAATGAAAGAGGCAGCAGTATGTAAGGGAGGAGAGGTGGGGGGTGTGGGGGGGGGGGGGGGGGGTTGGGGTTGTTCAGCTTAAATCCCACAAAAGGAAAAGCTAGCAACCGCTCGCAGAGGGAAAGATGGACAACTGAAGATAGGCTTGGAAAGGCGTATCAAACAAAAGTGGATTAGACAGGTGTGTGCAGGCAATTGTGCGTGTGCACAAGCGTGTGTGTCTATTGGTGTGGTGGGTGGGTGTGTGTGGACAGAGATGAGAGTGCGATTGTTTTTGGCATGGCGTAAGAAGTCATTTGGACTGACGCCAGCTGGCCTCGGGCCTGTGAGGGGACTGCAGGGCGTTTTGTTATTTTTTGCGCTCACTCACAGTTATGTTTATTTACACGGTTTCAAATATGAAACCCAATCTTTAGAAAGCACCGTGCTCTTAATCCATTTTACAATATATTTATTAAAATGATAACTGCACCGCATCTGTCTCAGTTTTTTTTTTTTTTCTTTCAGGCCCAAATCACACTGCCACTCCTCTCTCTAGTGAGACCACATCTCCCCTCAGCAAATGAGCAACAGACAACAACATGTGTGGCGCACGCAACGGCTGTTACAGTAGAGAGAGGCAGAAAAAACAAAAAAAACAAACTCTTTGTTTCTCTTATTTTTAGCATCTGTAAGGCAGAAATGTGAAATCTTTCTTTTCCCAACACACGCCGGATCTTTAACGCACGACTTTCCTGTGCCAAAGCCACCGACTCTCTGCCAAAGTTATCCCGATCCACCACCGCGGTAATGTGGCCATGTTATTTCGAGGTGTGCTTAATGTGTCACTTATCTAATGGTTCGTCACTAATGCTCCCAGTAGAAATGCGGTCTGTACGCGCAACTGGCACTGGCTGTGTACATACTCGGACCATAACCATGCGGACGGCCTTTCAGGCCCAAAATGAGCTGGACAACACTTAAATTCTGCTTAACTAGTATTATTAACGACCACTTACTCATATTTAGCCCAGTATTCATACATTGCGTCTTTATGCAGTGCTTTTTATACGAGACCGATTTTTCTTAATCTTCTTCAAGATTGCTCGTTACATGTTAAAGTGTGTCTCTTTAATCTGTGGAAAATGTGTAGGGGGGGAAAAAGAAAAGCAGAGGCGGTTCTACGCGGTGACGGTTTATATGCTGGAGTATGTTAGATGGTTCGATAATCTTTAAATGCGGAGTCACGCAAACGTGCTTGATTTTGCACGCAAGCGACTTCTTTAAAAAGGCACTTGCAAAAGAGGAGGGGGGGCGGGGGGGGGCAGGCGAATAATCTTAGGGTCACGGAAGAACACACTAATATACAAACACACGCGTGCGATTCCGTGGCAGCTCTGCTGCTGGTGGGGTTCTGCTGACACCCGGAGAGAGGAGGCGAGAGTCTGGGTAATTGTGCCGCTCATTTTGATGACTTGCTTTTTATGCAAAACAGGAAAAAGACAATATGCAATTATCTTGAGGAGGGAACAGCTGAATGTGGTTGATGAACAGTCTGGATTCAATCATGCTCTTAGTGCGTTATATGCAATTAAACTGCAATAGAGATAATGGCCTCCATTGCCAATGGAGTAATAATCCCAGTCATAATCACCTCCGTTACTTTTATTAGGCTTGGCGTTATCATCATCACTCTTATTAATATTACTCTACTTTTCCACACCAAGTCAGTCTGACAATGGGGCCCCCGAAACTACAAGGTACAAGAGACAATGATGCTTAAGAAATGAGTGCGGAGGGGGACTGTTTCTGGCTGAGCTGATATTCAAATCCGGTCTTCCTGTCTCTGTGTTTATTTGAAAAGGCGTAAAGATTCGCGTTCACTGCTGTACGAGCAGTGGACATAAGTCAACCCTCGGTGGCCAGGACATGAGAGCCGGGGGGGTGGGGGGCGACTCTGAGGCATTCACTGACTATACTACAGAAAGCCTCCCAGCTGCAATGGACCCAAATAAGCCCTAGCAACACATCACGCAACCAGGATGCCGTTAATCAATGACCACAAATAAATGACCCCGGCTCCAGCCCCCGTGAGCCAACAGCTGGGCTTTTCTTAGAGAGTAAACAAATACATGAGGGCCGGAATAACAAATTCTGTCAACGGCACACACAGTGGTTCGCTTGATGGATCTGGGTGGCCCTCGAGGGCCGTAACTGGCAAAAGATTGCAAACAGGTCAATCTAAAAGGGACAGAGCCGACCGTGCTTTAATATACCAGTGGTTGGCACTAGATGCATTTTAAATATATCTGTCATCTTTTACTTTTGAATTCCCAGAATACCTGAGCAGATTGATCTCCCTGCTTTGTCCTTGTCCGACTTCCCGGCCGTATCTAAGCAGAAATGTGAGTTGCTGAAATCAGTGTGTGTATAAGGGTGTGTATAAGAGTGTGTGTGTGTGCGTGCGTGCGCGTCTGTGTGCGTGTGTGTGCAGCTGGGGTTTTGTTATGTTGAGTGTTGGGTGGGAACCGGCCTATTAAGCTGTGATGGAGACACCAGCTGAACGCGCTGCAAACACTGCGGCGTTTTACTGGCCTGCGTTCGTACATGCGGCCTCAGAGAAGCCTTGAGTGGCATTCCTGCTGACGTGAATGGAATACCGCAAGATTCCTTGGCTGAACTTTTGACCCTGTGTCCCCGTGCAGAAACCATGGCACAGAGCCCCATCCCAAACATGTCGGGCCTGCGCCTGGGCCTATTTTGGTTCACAAATAAAAGGGTGGGAGCCTGGCCCTTTGCTAGACAATTACAAGTCCCCGCTTTGGTGGAAACCTAACACGGCCCAGAAATACACAACATCAGAGAAACAATACACCCTGTAAAAGCTGGGTGCCAATACTCCCAAGGGGGAGGGGGGGGGGGGATCATCTCATCTGGACAACGTGGTTCAGGCGAGAGGTGGGAAGAAGTGGGGCGTGTGCGTGTGTGACTGGAGGTACCTTCATGCGAGTGGGGGAACCAGATTTGCGAGGCGCCGGAGTGGGGCCCGCCCCGGAAGGAAGGCGAGGAGGGCGAGGAGGGCTGCCGGGAAGGGTGAGACGGATGGGAAGGAGGGGAACCCAGACTACTGGCCAGAAAGGTCCCCATGAAGGAGGCGGAGGAATTGCCCATCAATCCGCTGCCTGCATTCCCACAGGGGGGGGGACAAAGGTAGAGAGAGAAAAACATGGTTAAAATCAGAGGAGTGCATGTACACCGTGGACCAGGAGAGTGACCAAATAGGGTATATATATATATTAAAAAAAATCTACATGAGGATGTAAACGGATGAAGCCCGAATGGCCCTCTCGTTGGAATCATTAAAGCTGGCAAATTTGATTTGGCTGTAGAGGGGAGATGGTGAATGAGTGTGTGATTGTGTATGTGTGTTCGGTGTGTGTGCGAGAGAGAGAGAGAGAGAGAGGGAGAGGGAGAGGGAGAGGGAGCGAAAGAGTGTGAGACACTCCTCCCCCTCACTGACAGCCGAGTCCTCTCCCCTCGTCTTCTCTCCCCATGGGCAGACAGAGGTCTCATCTCACAGCTGAGTACACACTTTCTCAGGCTCTCTCCCTCTCGCTCTCACACACTTTTGCTCCCGCTCCCCAGTGTCCCTTTCTCAATTTCTCTCCCTCCCTCCATTATCTTATGCTCTCCATCTCTCACTTTCATGCCCTCAATCTCGCTCATTGCTCTGCTCCATTTCACCGGCCCCCTGTCTGTCTCTCTCTGTCTCTCTCTCTCTCTCATTTTTGCTCTCTCTATGTGACGCTTGACGATCCCCGTGCTCCTTTTTAGTTCCATTTTGGCGTTTTCGCTCCTTCTCCTTGCCGCGTCGCCGCAGTGGCCCTTTCTTCTCTTCTTGCCATCTCGATGAGCCTCTTCCCCAACCCTCGTTTTCTCCTCTCTCGCTCCCTCTGTCCCTCTCTTTTTTTATTCCTGACACATTGCATTGCCCTGCTTTGTTCTTTACCATAATGATGGCACAAGCAGAGCAATCTGTCCCTGGCTGGCTGAACTATGTGTTTAACAAGACTACGATGAGTAATTGACCATCGTAGCACTGGGGGCTGATTGTCCATTATGCATTACTGGGCAAGTTGGAGAAAACACACTGATTAACCACTGCCTAAATTGCATTCCCATTACAGTTCCGCCAGTGCACTTGAGCGAGGGGCCCAGGTGCCCGTCTCTTTGCACATTCATTCATTTCCCCCAAGTCACACTGCTGTGAAGTCCCATGCATATGTAGGAAAAATGCCCGGGTGAGTGCACACGCGCGGAACCTTGAGCAAACACACACATTTTTGTGTTACCGTAAATTGTGCACCCGGAGCTGGCTGCGAGAGCAACGAGGTATAAATTCATTATCAGCCCCTCCTGACAAGCTGGTCTAACAAGGAGCTCTGTATGAATAGGCATTCTTTAAGCATGAATCAGACCCAAACGTGAATCGATCCCTTTTCTGGGAGTCTAAGAATAATCACACGGAAGTCTTAATCAGCCAGGCAGTGAATGAGCACATCCTCTGGGCAGACAGCAGGGACAAACCCATCAGTCTGCTGCTTGCTTCAGCAGTGCACAGGCTATGGCTCAAGGGCCAAAGCACAGGAGCATGCAGAAGCACGCACGCACGCACAAATAGGCATAGATATGCCGTCCTCAACACAGACACCCTCTGCACCACAGCCGCAGACAGGTGGAAATCCCCAACAATCCCACCTCAGAAAACTACCTAAACACCAGCAGTTGGTTTATCAGGAAGTCATTGAAAGTCTTTAACTAGCACAGTTAATACTGCAGGGCCAAAAAATAGCCTCTATAATGTGTTCACAGTCGAAAGCATAGTGTAAGTACAAAGAAATAAAATTGAAAAAAATCTGAAATATAATCCATGGTGGCGTAATAATCCGTGAACCAGACAGAACGAAAACAGACAATGAGGAAAACTGTGACTACCATGGCAAACATTTGCAGGGTGAAGCATACGGAACTGTTGCGGAGGACCTAAAATATCGCGCTATGCAAAAATTGGGTGCTATAGCAACGTCGCACATGTGGGCGGGAGGCATTGTCACTTGGCCTAATGACATGCTACGGTATCCATGCTTTTCTCCTTTTCAGGCCACCTTCCCATCAGCTGCCACCCCCTATCACCTCTGTCCCTGCAGAGCGCTCCTGGCACGGCCCTATGGAGTGCCGGCTGGGGGTAAGGGGGGGGGGGGCAGAGGAGGGCAAGGGGAGGGGGGGTTTATGGACAGCATGCTCACTGGGCACACATCCAGCCCCCGTCATCCAGACGCAAGGGGAGGGGTGGTTTATGGACAGCATGCTCACTGGGCACACATCCAGCCCCCGTCATCCAGACCCCCAAGGCTGCTGTATGCCACCGCCCTCCGCATTGCTCACTAGACAGCCCCGTCTTCCTGCGTGTCGCCCCCAGGAAACCCGGCTCACATAAATCGGCTAATCCCCCTGCATTATTAACAGCCTCACCCCTAAGGGGGGGCAGATAGAGAGAGAGAGAGAGAGAGAGAGACACGTAGAGAGTGACAAGGAGAGGCCGCGAAGCCCCTCTTCACACACCAAGAGAAGAAAGGGACAATACATCAAAATAAGAAGTCAGGCGAAAAGGGGCTTTCAAATTTTAGCTGATGTTAGGGGAGAAAGAGAAGAAATAAACCTTAGCACAGTGTAATTAAGTGTGTTTCGTACATGAAGCCCTTCCAACAACAAGACAGACAAAGCCTCCTCCTGGTGATCCACCGGGCTGACCAGAGGAAAACAACGGTGGCCTACACTGGCTGTTTGCTGACTCCTCAACCTGTCACTCACACTAAATGACCCCTCCCCCAGCCCAACCCCTGAGAAACACACTGGACAGGACTCTGTACAAATCTCAAGTCTTTCAGTTTTTCCTTTCCCCAACTCCAGCGCTAGACTCCCCAGATCGGTTCATTTAGCAGCTTATTAAATGCAAATATGAATCCAAGGGGGGACTGCCGCCACCGCCACGACAGCTATAAGTTGTGTTATTTCAGCCATTTTTTATTTTGATTTTTTTCAACCTTGTTTACTTATTTCTCTATTTCTTAAGTGGTGTCAGCAGTGCACTTGTAAGGGGATCTTAAGAAAATCGGGTCATGCGCGTCCTAATCGGCGCCGATCCCTGACAGCGATGAAGATTAATCCTATTAGAGAATTAAGAGAGAGGGGAGCACTGGGATGGGGAAACCCCCACCTCCCTCTCTGCAGTTGTCTTCAAATGGGCTCAGATATACAAACTAGTATTATATTTTGGTTTACCAAACCTAGGATCAATTATACTGGTTCATATTTCTTCTCAATGACTAATAGGAAACAATGGCTACTTTGTCATTAAAAAGCTAACTCTGGCTACATCGACGTGCAGAAACGACGATGCCAAAAAAGCTGGCAAAGACAAAATTGCAAACGAAGGCCATCTATGTGTTGTTGTAGGCTGCACATTTTTCTTTTTGCGCACTGGAGTGAAATTTCCCAGCTATGCACTTAAATGCTATGGCTGTACGAGATCAGATAACAGAAGGGGGAAAGAATATGACAGCAACAAAACAGGTTGACATTTGGACCTACTTCAAATAAAATGCCACTGAGAGGAAAAGAAGAAAAAAATGGAATGCACAGTATTGTCAGAGAAGCCCTGCGGCAACACAATCTCTGGGAAGGAAACCACAAACCCGAAGAGACAACTTATGGTGCAACGCACAGAAACTGAGGTAGCCTAAACCCTCAGATGTTTAGTAAAGTTACTATACTATTACGACCACATTAAAGCAACTACTAAAGGCCGGGGTGTAATATAGCTAAGAATAACAGAACATTGCTTTATTGCTTGCAGATGTGGATGAAGTCTTGGAAAGTCAGCCGCTCGGTCAGCTACGCTGTCCGGATATGTAATATATGTAAGTTCACGCTCGATGCAATTGTATGGCAATAGTGAATACCGTCTTATGGATTTTCAATTGGGTCTGGGCAGTAGTTAGCTCTCCAGTACTAACGTTTCTACAGTTCCAAATACGTTATTTACCAGGGTATTTAAATCTCATATTACAACCTATTATGAACGCTAAATGCATAACACAATCTACTAAGGCAAACGGAACTACGGATGGCAATCGACTCATTTCTGGGACAGTGATGACAAAACGAAAGTTCTCAGGGCAGTATTTAATGCAGGGCTGTTAAAAGTGTTCTTCTCGATTGTGAAGGTTTTTTTTGTCTTTTTTTGTGGTTACTTGAGTGACTCATATCAAAAGAGTCAGACTGCATCTCATTTGCTGATGTGGCTCCATCTTTAAAATATAAACTCCCATAATGTGGAGCAGTTGGCTGTAGATGACTAAATTGCACATTCTTGGTCTGGACTAAACCTAGGCTAAAACGTCCAAAGGTTTAGTCAGCGGAAATCTGAGTAAAAAGGAATAGGAGTGAGGCTGACGAAGTACAACTAAAACTAGCGTGGACTTTTTTCCAATCTCAGGATTAGGACTAAAATTAATATATAATAGCTGACAGCAACTGTACAAATGCACAAATATTTCAGAACCAGTGGAGGTTAACTAGTCCTAGTGTCTCACTCCTTTGTGGGTGTGTGGGGTGAAGGAGTCCTGTTTTTGCTCAACACCACCACGCACGCACACAGACGCACACACACACACACACAAAATAAAGTGGGCCCAAACAGAAGCCCCCCACCCCCCGAACGGCAGAGCTGCAGGCAGAGTGGCAGCGCAGGGAGAAGAAGGCCTAGTTGTCATGGGAATGAAAGGGAAACGGTGCTTGAGGCGAGGAGGCTGAATGCCGCCCATTACACCGGCAAGGGGCAGTTGGTCAGTGTGCTGCTCAGCAACAACAGCCCTCCCAAACTACCTTGAAAACCGCACCCAGGTCACAGCTGAGAGTTCATACTCACCCATCAATTTTACGCGATTTAATCTGGTATCAATGGTGAGTTGGCAATGGAGGGAGGGGTCACAATCTTTGTCCAGTTTGGGTCACTAATCTTCTCCGATTAGAGCCCCGTGCCCATTCATGCATCTCGAGGATGAGTGGCTGTTTGGTGTCCTCACCAGGAATTATGCGATAATGGGATGTAAGGGGATTCATGCAAGTGTTGGCCAGGCAGTGATGGGAAAGAGAGAAAAAAAGAAAAAAAAGCTGAGAAGACAACAAGCACCCACCCACAACCCGTTGTTCTTTTGAATGCTGGGAATCAGATCAACATTTCCGCCTTTAGAAATACACACCTAATGGCATGCACATGCGCTTGAGCATGGCGCGCACGCACGCACGCACGCACGCACACACACACACACACGCCTATTGTTTAAAGAGCAGATAAAGTACAATTATTTCACAGAGCGTCATATTTCCCCGTCTGCTGTTGAAAAATGAGCCAAGGTAGTCTTCGGCTGCCTTGTCTTATCTGGAGACAGCAGCCCGAGGGGACGGATGGAGGTGTCGTCTAGACGGGGACACCAGACAGACACGGGGAGATGAGAGGGATGGTGACAAGAGAAGCAGGAAAGACGGACCAAAAGAAAAATAACGCAGGTGTGACTGCATCAACCTGTTCTCCACAGCTCAAGAAGCACCAGAGAGGCGGAGGAAAGAGCGGAGCCAGAAGTTACACATACACACCCACCTACGCACGCGCACCACCAGTCCGGCGAGCACAAGGCAATCGAGGCTGTACAGTAGGCAGTCGGTGCCAGGTGGAAGCCGAGCTCTGGAGCTAGTCACAACGCAGCCTCGGCGCACACGTATACTCTCCCCTCCATACAAAAACCCACAAACATCCTCCTTCCCTTCCGGTCGCGGAAAAAAAAAAAAAAATGAAACCAATGTCACCAAGAGTTAGACGATCAGAGAGAAAACCCCTTCGTTTCTTAGAACCCAGCAGCTGCCGGCCCTACTTTCAAACACATCATGTATTGGCAATGTGCAACAACGGGATGACTGATTTCAGAGAATTTCCGTGTGAGCCGCGAGTCGTGATAGGTCCATTAAAATACAAAAAAAGGCAACTGAAAGAAATAGACAAATCCGTATGTTCACTTACCGAGTAAAAACATATTGAGAAGGATGTCTGAGGGCTCACTCCCACTTCAGTGTCTCTCTCATCAGACTTTCCTACTGATGCAGTTCCATGTTCTGCCCAGGAATTCAGACGCCCGAGATGAAGCCGGCCAGACTTTTCCGCGCGCACACACACACACACACACACACACACACACACACACACTCACTCATACACACACACACACAAGTACGTTTTTAGACCCCATCCACGTAACATAAGGGGAAAACTGGGTTGGACCGGGCAGCTGCACACAGCCGTGGCCCCAGACAGACTGAAGACGCTACCCCGAAGGGCCGCTGACTAACCCAGCGCCTACTTCCTCACAATAAAACACAGAAGGAATTTTCAAATGGCTACTAAAGTAGGGGGGATTTCCGTCAAACAGTCAAAGTCATCTTGAAAAGATTAGCGCAACTGGTAGCCAAATTCCTCCTCACTTCGGAAACAACCGTAGCGAGAGTTTGTGTTGTTGTTGTTGTTGTTGTTGTGTTACGGTTGTCTGATCACCCCCCCAACCTTCCCCCCGCGCCCCTTCTTTATCTTTTCGGGTTAGTGGGTGGTTGGATGGTGGGACCAAATGATTGCCGCCCCCCCCCCTCCCCCCACCTCCCCCCTCCTCTGCATATCTGGTAGGAGGCCTGTCTGATCAGAAGCATACTAAAGTGAGAAAGAGAGAGAGGGAGGGCGAGCAGGCGGTCCAGTCCTGGAGCCGGGCCCGGTGCAGGGGTGGGGGGAAAGTGGCAGCAGTGCACGCCTCCGACACTCTCCACACTGCGTGCCTGTGGAGTGAGTTTAGTGGATGTGGTCAGTGCGGGGGCGGGAGAAGCAGTTGGAAGGAAGGATGGATGCGGGAGGAGAGAGAGAGAGAGAGAGAGAGAGAGAGAGAGAGAGAGAGAGAGAGAGCGCGCTACGAGGCAACATCCAGAGGAGGGGTAAGGGGGCGAGCGTTTGGACCAGAAGCGCAGATAAGGCTGTGAGGTACTGTGAGAAACTTTTGAGGAGGGAAAGAGCAGCAGAGAGTGTGTGGGAGTGCGTGTCGCCGAGCATATGCGACCCTCTGCGCGCGAGATTGTGGGCGCATACGGCGGTGGTCTCGCTGGAGATGCCAGCCTGTGTTTGCGGAGTGGCTTCGTGGCGAAGGCAGGGGTAAAAGGGGTCCTGGGATTTTTTTTTTTTTTTTCCTGCATAAGTGTCGTGCAAATAAATTGGCTCCGGGGGGAGGCGGTGTGTGGGGAGGGGGGGGGGGGTGGGGGCGGCCGGGGCACAGCGCCCACTTCACCCAGCTGTTTATACAATATTCAAGTTGACATGATAGGGATAAGAGATTTTAATCCTAAACAAATTAGTCCAACTGGCTTGTCCCGGTTTGGCAGGCGGCCTGAAAACAACAATGGACCCACACAGCCTGCGATGCTGCAGAGAAAACAGATGAGAAACAAGAAAATGTCTTTTTTTTCTTCTTCTTTCTGGTAGCCGGGATGGAGCGATGTCAAGGAACACGCATCAGTTTCTCCTCCTTTTGACAGGAGTTTGCAGAATCAAGGGCCCGCTAAATGGAGGGCCGGGCACACGGCACCAGCGCAGCTATTTGCCGAGGGGGGGAGCTGTAACGGTAAGGGTGGAGGCCGGGGTGAAGAAGATGGGGGGGGGGGGGGGGGGGGGGGGGGGGGGGGGGGGGGGGGGGGGGGTCAGCCGGAGCACAGCGCCCACTTCACCCAGCTGTTTATACAATATTCAAGTTGACATGATAGGGATAAGAGATTTTAATCCTAAACAAATTAGTCCAACTGGCTTGTCCCGGTTTGGCAGGCGGCCTGAAAACAACAATGGACCCACACAGCCTGCGATGCTGCAGAGAAAACAGATGAGAAACAAGAAAATGTCTTTTTTTTCTTCTTCTTTCTGGTAGCCGGGATGGAGCGATGTCAAGGAACACGCATCAGTTTCTCCTCCTTTTGACAGGAGTTTGCAGAATCAAGGGCCCGCTAAATGGAGGGCCGGGCACACGGCACCAGCGCAGCTATTTGCCGAGGGGGGGAGCTGTAACGGTAAGGGTGGAGGCCGGGGTGAAGAAGATGGGGGGGGGGGGGGGGGGGGGGGGGGGGTGAAAAAAGGGGAGTTGAAAAGGAAAGCACAAGGGACAGGGCCTGTGGCTCCAGTTCCATATAAGTGATGGACTGGAAAGGAAACTGCACACGAAGTCTGCATTAATGACTAGACAAATGGCCACGGTAAAGGTCTGGACTCGTTTAGGTGTCCTCGCTGTGATCCGTGTGAACGCGCAGCACTGTGCTGAGTCACAGGCCTCATCTGTGGACAACATGCAGACATTCCAAGCAGGGACACGGGACGTGGGAGGACGAGGCTTGTAGCGGTGAAAAAAAAAAAAAAAAAAAAAACTGCAACCGGACCAGCCCCGGGACAAATGAGCTCAAGGCCCCATTACCTTCCTTTTCCTCCCGCCCACACACGCACACTCACCCTCCCCACGCCCACGGACCACATTTAACGGCGCACGCGAGAAAAAGCGGCGTCACAACTGAAAATAACCCCAAATTGTGCCGTCAGTCCCTGCGGTTCCATGGACTGTCTGAGAATATGAAAATGCGCACAGTGTCAAAGAAAGTGCGCCTCACTTTGGACCGGAAGTGTTCTCGCCACAGCTTCTTTCCATCAACATTTCACTTTGTAAAAATCCTCACCACCTGCTACTGCAGACACCTTTTTGGTACAGAGGAAATGAAAGCGTTTCCTCTGGAGCGCCCACCGAGGGCTCCGCATTTCCCTGAGAACTTGCATGGCCAGAGGCAAGTATCTTTTGTATACAGCGAAGCGATACGCTCCTCAAGGAGAACCATTTGTTATGTGTCCAAACTCTGGCGAGTGTGCTGGTTAACTGACCCATTGCCACGAGAGCATTTCAGGGCCGTTTGTCGCGTCCCACAATTTCTATTCCCGAGGCATGAAATTGTGATTACCATTGCGGGGCTCATCCATCTTATTCTCACGTTCTCACACACACAAACACACACACACACACACACACACACACACACGCTAAACATCCAGATTTATTTATTTTTTATTTCGCTTTCTCTTCCCCTCACTAGTCAGGCCATGACACACGCACGCACGCGCGCGCGCGCACGCACACACCAAGAGCCGCCCACAGCTGCGTCAGGCCATCATTAAACAATCCAATCTGTTTTCTTTCCCATGATGTTTCCCATTGGCACAGAGAGGAGAAAATCAGATTTACTCCCCCACAGGGCCCATGCAGTTGCACTGATATGGAAAATGATTTCAGTGCTGCTTGAGCCCATAAACATTATTTTTGTCTCCCCTGTTAATGACACATTTCTTCCCAGCATTGCGGATCTCAAAGGAGGAAGAGAAGAGTGTAAGGGAGTGAAGAAGGGAGAGGAGGAGGAGGAGGAGAGGAAGGGGGGAGGAACCCTCCAGGGCCTTGCATACAACAGGGGAGTCCTTCACCCCTCAAACTGCTTCCTGACATCCGACTTCTCTCACCCTCCTCCATATTCCTAATTTACTACACGCACCCACATACGCGCACGCACACACACACACACACACACACACACACATACATCAACCATTCAAGAACTTACAAAATGTCACAGCCTTCAAATAAATCCCTTCAAAAAACCCCCCCCCCCCCCCGCCAAAAAAAATCAAAGCACAAAGATATCCCTGCTGGAGAAACGAGCAGAGTTAAAGAGGGATTCCTCACCTCACTCTCTCTATTTATCTGTCAGTCTGATTCTGAACACATTGCAATTGGCTGCGGGGCTCAAAGCAGCCCCACTACAATTGTGTCATACAGCGCACATATCTTTTATTGGTGGTATGGCAGACAATATAGCACCCCCGCCAACCCAGGGATAAAGTGTGTACCGTTAGTGGTAAGTTACAATTACACGTCCTGCCCAAGGCGCATTGTCAGAGAGCACACTGTAGCCCCGAGTCCTAAACACAAGTCATTTATTATGATGGTGTTAAAAAGATACTCCAGGCAGGCCAATAGCGAGGCACTAAACCTCCCGTTTGGCATCCATTAAAACCCATCTGCAGGGCCGAATAGGACGGGGTATGACGAAACGCCGTCGTCTTCCCCTCGTGTGAACATTCTCTCACAGGTCTCTCTCAATCTCCAGATCCCCCCAAAAAATGGGATTTCCATGGCTCTCCTCCTGTTCCACTGGAAACATCACGTGGAATGCTCTGGATCTGGTTTGCTTTACGGCCGATGACTGATCTGTCTAAATCCATCGGTTTTATGTTGCTGGCCATGGGGACGGATGGGTGAGTAATGGCGGCCGGCGTGCCATGTTTTCAGCCGACGCAGCCAAAGCTCAGCCAGCCGGGTCGCGGACACAGACGGGCCCGCTCGTGGAGAAGAAAGGCGGGTAAACACGCCGGCTCAGCACTATTCCCTCTAATTAGTCCCCTGTTAACTTTTGAACTGAATTGGTTAATTGAGATGTGGTCAGACTGGGCAGGTTGCCCCTCCCTCAGGGTGACCGTACGGCTCCAGCGTTTCAGCCTGGCACCGCCTGGCACAGGGGGGCGGCTGCCTCCCGCTCCCTCCGTCTCCTTCTCAGCATCCCGCCGCTCCGGTGACGGGGAGTAATGATGCCGCACAGGAGGCACTAAAGCGGTGTTTTTGCGAGTGTGTTTGAGCCGAGATTGTACATATGCCGGTGCCACATGAAAGCAGCTCTTTAACTACCCATTCCTGGGTGGTCCGAGCCTCTCCTCGCTCAACCGGGGGTGTTGGATAGATAGGCTGTGGAAAAAAAAAAAAGTGGAGTGTGGATGTGGGTGGATGTTACCTCACCACAGGCGAGCGCGTTTTCTGTTGAACCGGGAAGTGAGTTTGCCTTGAAGGAGCGCGAGGAGGCAGAAGAAAATGGTGGTGCAGCGCATACGCAGATAAACACACAGATAAAAGCCCATAGGCGTCGGACTGTTTGAGTCTCGCCATCTCCGCTGGATGTGTAACGATACCCACAACACCACATTAATCCGCAGGCAGCTCAATTCATCGGGGCAGATTTTTGCCTGCCGTCTTCCCCCCCTCGTTTTCACTTTCATCCCCTCTTCTTCCCCTGCTCCTTCAAGGCCCATCACTCATCCCCCTTCTCGGTTTCCCCCTTTCCGTCCTAACACCCTCTCCATCATCCCGCCGTCGCTCTCTCCCTCCTATCCCCTCTGCAACTCGGCTCCATATTTCTGTGCTCTCTCATCACTTCAATCTGTTCCCTCAGTTGCCATCATCCAAATGGAAACACTTGTCTTTTTTTTTTTTTTTGGTGGGGGGGGGGGGGGGGTTCAATTCTTTTTTTTTTTTTTGGGGGGGGGGGGGGGGGTTTCAAAACCACTTTTCCTTCCCACACCCACTCTGTTTCTCTTCCCTTGTGTGTTCAATCGTTTTCCTGGTAGGCCAATGAACGTTTCGCTTTATGTAGCGACGCAGGTTGACCCCCTTCCTCTGTAAGACCCCCCCCCCCCCCCCCCCCCCCCCACATAAATCAGCATTGCTGCATTCAAGTAGCAACCCGGGGCTCGTCGGAATGTCCGGCTCCCTCTCGCCCTCCCATCCTCGCTCACTCCCTCTTCCATCTGTGACCCCGGCGCCCCCTTTAAGGCCGTGGGGCGCAGTAGTGGACTTGACCGCCCTGCAGGAGGAGACTGCTCGCTGCTGTCCTTTGAGTTCTCTTGGATTTGGCCGGTAATATGATAAAGTCCCGGAGTGATGTGTGTGAGAGAAACAGAAGGCAGCCCCTTGCTCTGGCTTCTCTCCGTCTGATGTATCCCGTCGGAGGCGCAGAGACAGAACAGAGCAGATAACGGAGACGAGAGCCGCCGTGCCAGCCCGCCGGTCCAAGGTCTTTCTGCAGCCATGAATATAATTTGCCTTCGGTAACAAGGGGGAACAAAGGAGTTTGATTCCTGCAGCGCGGGCCAAGATAAATGCAAGCATTTTGGTCCCGATAACCTACAGACATGGTTAGGGAGGGCACTTAGGAAGCCAAGGCCAAATGATATACAGTATTACCTTGTAAAGAACAAGCTGTAATCACATGTGCGTCTCCTTGACTTCTAGTGCCGTGCACCCGCTCAGAACAATATTCCAGTTATTGCCATACAGACACCCCCTATATTCCCATTGTAGCGGAATATAATGGTTTAAAGCCAGCCAAATCACACGGTAAATTATTTTACGAAATTCATCTGACCGGGCTGGGCGCTAAGAGTTGAGTTATGCCTCCTGACCGGCCGACACCGGTCATCCGTGGAATGCCGCTGCCGGGGGCCTGCGCAACATCTGCAGCAAGGCACTTGAGCAGAGGCGAGTAAAAATTAGGAGCATTTCCTGCAATCTGTGGGGAGGAGAGAAGGTCATCTTCATCCGAACACGAACAGATGAAGTGTAACGTAGAGCAGGGCGGCCATAAAAAGCCTCTCCTCCAGCTGGGCAGAAAAGGCACAATCCAAGGTCAAACCGGGGAGACGGAGGGGGGGGGGGGGGGGGGGGGGGGGGGGGGGGGGGGGGGTGTTGGGCTGTATCATCTTGATCAACAGCTCATGGCTAGTCTGCCTGGATGGCTGGCTGCACAGCGGCCTATCTCCTTTTCGCCGCGATCACGTCTAATCAGCCCACCCCGCTCGCCATTACTGTGTATTTGTCCGCACGTCATATTCCGAAATGTCAGTGAGGCGGGCCTAGTGGGGTTACTGGAGGCCTGCGCCATCTGATCGAAGTCAACAGATGTGTTGCAGCTGCTCATTTGGTTTGCCATAGCACATCCTCGAACACACACGCGCACACACGGGCGTTCACCGAAGAACACGCAAACCCACACATGTCAGCAGGATCAAAATTAAAATCATATATTTTCCTACTGGCCATGCCCAATAGCACTACTGGCGCTGTTTTGGGTCTCAAATAAAGACCCCGACATCCCAGGGTAACCATTAAATCGACTTTGAACACTGAGCCCATGAGTGCACATGTTGGCTTTCCTTTTTTTTTTTTTTTTTTTTTACTTTAATATACGCTCTGCTCCGTTGGCCGTAAAACACGTCAGCACCTTTCACATTGGGCCAGAAAGACTCGAGCTACGCGACGGCGCCGACCGGTGAAATGATTTGGGGAATCCGCGGTCGGAAGACAGCGAGGCACCGTTGCGGAGCGGAAGAGGGGAAGCACGAGGACGATGGAGCGCAGAGAAACCTGGGCCGGGTGTCCTCGCAACCATGGGAGAGCAACAGGCTTTCAGCAGGCAATCACGACGCCAGTGGAAGCCAAGCTCAGTATAGATCTGGCAGGGGCCACGATGTAGTGAAAGGAGGCGGCATGGGAGGGTGGGGGCGCAGGGAGAGACAGGCAAGGAAAATAAAGAAGAGTTTTTACGGTGATGCGAGGCAATGAGGGGAGGAAGGCCTAGTGAAATGTTTTGACACCGAAAAATAGCAAATGTCACACAGGTACTTAAACAACACGTGGGTTGGAAAGCAAACCATGGCGATCTTTCTTTGAGTGCCCTCACTCTCTTCTTGCGTTTCTTGCATAGTTTCACACACACACACACACACACACACACACACACACACACACACACACACACTCCCTGACTTAAGCATGAAGGCAGCTCGTCTCGTGACAGTCAGAGCGGTAGTCGTGGCTTGCCAGGTTGAGCAGCGCGTGGAGTCAAATGCGGGTCCTTAACCCAGATTGATGTGATCCAAAACATCCAATTATTTTTATGAGCTCACATGAACACCGGGTAGTCTGGTAGGATTAATAGCCGGCACTGCGGCCACAACGTCATTATACTACTACTGTGTAGTCTTGTATTGTCGACGCATTGTTCTGTGCAATATATACACTGATCAGCCACAATCGTAACAAGTAACTTGTTTTGTTTTGGTTTTTTTTGTTTTCTTTTGTTCTAGCAGATTGGCGTGTAACCGTGTCCTCTTTCGAACTGGCAGTTGTATGAAAATGTCATCGTTTCGATTGTGTTCCTTTGGCTCTGGGCCTATGGACAAGACAAAAATACCAGCGCACTAACCTGTTTTAATGTTGTGGTTGATGTGTGTGTGTGTGTGTGTGTGTGTGTGTGTGTGTGTGTGTGCGTGTGCACCATGTGACACATTCCCTTGCAATGTGTGCTTGTGTGTGGATTTGTGGTTTCTCTCTCTACTGTATTTGTTCTGGCAGCGCTCTATTGTGGGGCTGGGCTTTGCACTCCATAGATAAGAGAGCAGATATGTCAACACTGGGTGCTATGAAGAAGCCGCCTGGTCATGTTGACATTCTACAACACTGCTTATTTACTCTGACCACAGAGTCAAGCCATCAGCTCGCCTCCGATGCACTAATGGCCAAAAAGGCCCAAAGGCCTCACGGGAGGTGGAGCCCCCTCTTGGCTATCCCTGGTAGCGGCTCCTGAGGTGAGAAGACGGATGAGGGGCGTGGGCTAAACTAATGGCTGTGGAGAAAATAAAATTCAACGTTTACAGAGTTTAAAGCAAGACTCGGAACAGATTCTGGAAAAAAAACAAACAACAAAAAAAAAAACGAATGCTTCTAACAACACACAGCCCTTTGTAGACTCCAGCAGCATGAGTCTGCATATAGAGCTGAGCCGAAAAGCCCTATCAGTAAAGAGCCAGCGGAGCAAACCATGCATAATTAGGGAAGGGGGGAGGGGGTTAATTGACTTCTTTGAGAAAGAGCCCGATTTCTATCAGCCAGTCCCATAATCATGTGAGCCAGAGCTCTCATTAAGCCCCCTCCCTCGGTTATCTCTCTTCCCCTCTAACCCTTCACTCCCTCACTTCCTCGCTCCCTGTCCTCTCCCATCTCCCGCTTTGAGAGGAGGTGAGACCTCAGAGGCCCCTGCTGGGTCCTCAGCGGGCCGAAAAAAGGGTGAGGCAGGTTCATAGCTAGACCACCTGAGTGAGTGGGGCGCACACTGGCACACAAACGCACAATGAGCCAACATTCACAAGCACGCACGCACAAACACGCTCTCACGCACAAACACAAACGCCCCCACTCACACAGACACTCACACAGAGACACACACACACACACACACACACAAAATGAGGCTTCAGACTGCAGTTGACCTGACTGTGACCTCAGTGCAATAATGTCCTCGCCAGCAGGTATTAGCAGCTAACCTGTGTGTGTGTGTGTGTGTGTGTGTGTGTATTCCTGAGGCTATAAATGCTCTCCCCACAGTGTCGCCCAGAAAATTCCGACCCACTGTTTTCTTTCCTATAACCAACAACAGCCCTAAAACCCCAAAACATGAGGAGCAGCATCATAACAAGTCCCCTGAATTATTCACAGCCAGAAAGTACACACTGTCTAATGACACATAGCCTTACCACAAACATAGTGCAGCATGTCAACATACCAGCGTATTGTAAAACTATATAATATTCATGATGTACAACTAGTATTTACAAAACATATCCACAGGTCCTTTTCTTCAATAGGATTTAAACCAGTTATGGAAAGGAACCGTAATCTATTTTCTCTCTGTTCCCTTGAAGCAGTGGAAGATTTGGGGGGAATTCCGTTGAGAGAACTTGAACTACTTGAAGAAAAGAGATGAAAAGTGACAAATGAGAGATTTCCTTCGCAAGCCCATAAGTCGGCAGACGCTGGCAGGGGCAGTGTTTGGGTCTGCCTCGAAAAAGCCAAATCTTTTTTCTTACATAGCCAGTGCTAACCAACCCCTTTTTTTTTATATATATATGGCACGCAAACACATACCTACACAAACATATGTGCATATCCACATGCACAAGAACACACACTCCTTCGCACACTCTCCCAGTTGGCGTGTGCTGGAATGGCACCCCTGCTCTCTGCCAATCTGGTTGTGGCGCAGCGGCCTGGCTGACTGGCACAGAGGCCCATCTCATAAAAATCACTTCCACTTAAAAGTGGCGCAGGCTTGAAAGAAACCCGCCCTTCAAACCAGCGCCACTGAAAGGTCCAAACGCGCGTGCCGAAACAAATCCCGCTCATTGTGTCACATAAAATGCACAGGATGGAGGGCCGGGGGGGGTTGGTACGGCTGCCGCTTCAGGCAGACGAGGGATACGAGCCCCTCAGAGCATTCGCTATGCGCACACAGTGGGGGGGGGGGGGGGGGGGGGGGGGGGGGGGGGGGGGGGGGGGGGCACACATTGGGCAAGGATGTGGCAGAGCAGAGGCATCCCGCTGGGTTTGGAGGTATCTGCTGAGTTGGTGAGGATGAAAAGGAGTGAGCAATGGGCACAACTGTCAGCAGCCCTTCTTTCTCTGGGCCAACGTGTCGCTTCGAGTGAATGCGCGCCATTGTTGAGAGTGAGTGGCACGGCCGCTGGACTGGACATATGCGCGCGGCGCAGGGAAGGCGGGGACCGCGGCCCCCGGCTGGAGAGCCGGGAAGGCTCAGTCGGTGCTGAGAAACTTGAGCCCCGCGCGCGGGACGGTCCCAGAGACTGGCGGATTGATGGAGTTCCAAAAGGACTTAGGATCTGCTTTCATTCTGAATGTTCGCCATCTGCTTGGCTGGAAAGAGAAGCTACGAGGCTGGAGAAAACTCTGTCAACTGACAGATGAGACAGTAAGCCTAAGAGTGGGCGCATGTGGGGTGTGTTGCGTGCGTGCTCGCGTGTGTGTGGGCGGGTGGGTGTGCGCGCGTGTGTGTGTTCTTGTGCAGACAGTGTTGTCAGTATTGATCCTCAAAGCAGCTCCACTTTCTGAAAGCAGATCTGTCAAATGGGGATACACACATTTACCCACACGTACAAAAAAAAAAAAAAAGAAGCAAGGTAATACACTGCAGACCGTATAGCTTCAATAAAATGATTTCTCTCATTATAACAGACAACCGCGGCACCATCATATGTTCCAGTATGCCCAACCGCCCTCTCCTTCCCACACAGCTGCATAGTTAACCACCGTACCGGCGGTATTGATCCATCCAGTTTCCATGTGCACAGAAGACTCTGGTCTGGTAAAGCCCCGTTACCATGGATGACCACATGGATGATGACCACCCCCCCCCCCCGGGGAAACGGCAACAATGTCTGTATTGCGTCTGTCTGGTTTAAACTGGCCTCCTCACTGTCGCCCCGTATGCTGGGAATGCGATGTGATTTACAGCACTTTCCGGCAAAATTGTGAGCCACGGTTTCCCCCCGCAGACGGGAGGCGTTGGCACACCTGAGAACAAGCTGTTCCACCAGCGGGGGGAAACTGAGTAAGAGTAATCAAAATTATGGGGTGACAAATGAACACCACACAAAACAACATTTTCCCGGCTTATTTACGCAACAGACTCCAGAAATAAAATGCCGTATAATCCCGTCGTTGTGTTGTACACATATTAGCGCTGTGGTTGAATCACGTGGATTTACTATGTCCCCAACAGCCTCACGCGGGAGTGCAGGAATGGATGGAGCATAAAAAAAAAAAAAAAAAAAAAGGCTCAGGGCTGAGGTAGATTTAGACACCTGCACCCCCTCCCCCTCCCCTTCCCATCATGCTGCCCTCTCAGCTGCCTGCCACTCTTGTTTCTGCTCTCTTTTTATACAATCTCTCCGTAGCACAGCTCCTTTGATTGCTCTTTCCCTTGGGCATACAAACACACACACACGCACACGCACACGCACACGCGCGCGCTCACACACTCACAAACGCATACACTCTCGTGCAACTCAAACACACATTTCTTTTGGGTTGTTCAGCGACAATTGCACCAGCCGAGTTTTGATTTGGAAAAGAAAAGTTGTTTTCCGCTGCAAATAATGACAGGCACTCGAGAAACAAGCAGAACGCGCTGATCGCACGGAAAACACAAACCCTCCCCCTCACACGCGCACGCGCGCGCGCACAAACACACGTGTGCAAGCAAAATGCATTAATCAGAGCAGAAAAATAAAAAAATCAACACCATGCAAGTGCAATCACAGATACACACAGGCGGACACCCACACATTGAAGACACCAACACACGCGCGCGCACGCACGCACAAACACACACACACACACACACACACACACACACACACACACACACACACACACACACACACCCCCATTAAAGCCGTATAACCAAAAGGCATTCAGCCATTTCAGCAGCGTTCTGTAAGCCAGCCAACTGAGAGGTCTGTCAGTGCATTAGCCAGCATGTAATCATAGCCCGACCTCACTGCAATTAGAAGTGGCTCTAATTCTTCGCTGGTAACACGACATTCTCCCACCACTAATAGTTTACTTTACTCCAACAGCTGACAGACCCGACCCTGCCTCCCCACCTCGGCTTCCTCAAACTCGCACACACACACACACACACGCACACGCACATTCACGTCGATACACCCACAGCTGTGGCCTGTCTGTCAGCGAGGGAGATCAAACATGATCCAGGGAATAGTCCCCCGTCATGTCCCACCGGTGCCATATCAATCCCACGAGTCTTTGGGCCGTTCCCACGGTTCACCTGTGCGGAGACTAAAGGGCCTCCTCTCCTCTCGCACCCTCGGCCTTTTTCCTCTCCGCCTGCCTTCGCGAGGGGGCAAAAAAATAAAATAAAAAACAATAATAATCTCCTAATTTTCCAAACAGGACGGAGAGAAATGACAGTGCAATCGCGAAACAATCGCAAATAAAAAAACGAAACCCCTCAGAGCTCCTAAAGGCTGTCTGCAGATGAGGCGGGCGTGCGAGGGGAGGGCGGGCGAGATAGCGCCGGGGGAAACATTAACTAATGAAGACTGAGGAAAGGGGAGCTATACTGATGGTATTGCTATTAGCCCGTGAGCCTGTGCTCTTGGGTGTCACTTCAAAGCATTCTCTGCGATTAATCAGAGGCTATCCCGCCCTCCGGCGAGGGCCCCGCCGGCTGTGCCTCTACCTACACCCCCCCCCCACCTCCCTCCCTCCCTCACATCAACACAATGGAGCCATCATTACGGCCGTTACGCTGCGCCTCGGCCAGACAGCGCACCTTTATCTCGGCGTACGCGTTACACACTCACGACCAATTAATTTACCTGCCATGTCTCCGAACAAGGGGGGGTGGGGAGAAGTGGCGATGGAGCGGCGTGTGCCGATGGAGTGTACATGCAAGCGCACGCTGCCGTTGTGTGGTGGTGTATGTGTGTGTTGTGTGTGTGTGTGTGTTTTGGGGTTTTTTTTGGTGGGGGGGGGATGGGAAGCACCTGGCTCAGGCTGTATGTGGCCTTGGGGGCTCTTTACGAAACGCACCTGCAAGAGGCTGCAACCTGTCTGATCCAGACTTACAGGCCCAACCCTGCCCTGATCTGCTCTGCTCTGCTCTGCTCCGACTCTGGCGGTTTCACCTGGCGTGCCAGGCAGAGATTTCCCCCTTCCAGGGCCCCCTCTGCCAAACAACGGCCACTCAGCTGGATATCAGCTACCAAGCTCGAGGATTAACAAGCGCACCGGCCCCGTCTCCTTATCACTAGATACATTTTAAACAGCACGTCAGTTATTTCTTCCTTTTGTTTTGACAGTTGTGACGGACAGCGTTTTCCGCCGGGTCGGGGCCTGCAGGACGAGGGGTGACGAAATGATTCAATTTTTTTTTTTTTTTTTTTATTATTATTTTTTTTTTAACTCTCAGGGATTGTTGAGTGAGTTTATCAGGGAGACTAATGGGGGGGGGGGGGGCGGCGTTGTTTGCCATTACTCGCTGCTCGTAAATGTGCGTATTCACGTTCCATGGGGATGAGAGGCATTACAATTCACAACACCCTGCCCCCCCTCCCCGTCTCCTGTACTGTACTGTGAGCTGTAGTAGCGCTGAGGGAATGAGATAACCGTTCACCATTGTGAGAAAAGGCTGTCAAAGCTTTGTTTCCCCCCCCCCTCCCAATCGCTCCCACTTCTCTCTCTCTCTTTCTCTTGTTCTGGAAGTACATAAAAAAAGCTGGAGCAGCAATTGCAGAAATAGACCCGCTTCTATAATTAGATGTAAACAGACGAACCAGACTCTCAAGCTTGCTCCGTCCCACTGGCCTCATAGCCTCCTGGGAAGCAAGAAGTGTGAGCCACTCATTAAAAGACTATTAATGTGGACTATGTGTTGAGTTCCAGCATCTCTTCATGCCACTCGCTGTCATCACACACTTACCCACGCACACACTCGCACACTTCATGCACCTGTACACCTGGGTTGGTATGATCATTTAAAGAAATATTAAAGAGAAACCCAAAAAGAGAGGGCTGCTAAATTATTTATCACATTATTTTGATGGCACTACATCCATCTTTTGAAATTTCTGTCCTGTGAGTCTGAGTAAGATGTGCGTACTATGTGTGTGTGTGTGTGTGTGTGTGTGTGTGTGTGTGTGTGTGTGTGTGTGTGTGTGTGTGTGTGTGTGTGTGTGTGTGTGCGTGCGTGCGTGCGTGCCTTTGTGTTGCATCTGCTTGCAATGCACCAGTAAGTGTATGACAGCATGTGACAGTGTGCATCTAGTCTTGGCGTCGTCGTCCTCTTTTTCTCCCTGTCTGTCTGTCTGTCCCTTTATTGTGCAAACAGAGGCAACACACAAACTCACTTGGTCCCCAGCCCCCCCTCCCCCGCGCGCACGCACACACACACACACACACACACACACATTCAACAGGGGGTAGGTCAGTGGCCGTATACGGCGAGCAGAGATGGCTAATGCATGCATCACCGGCAGACAAACGCACATCTGTTGCTGAGGAGCCAGCCGTTTGCCCCCAGATCCTCAGGACACATACTGTAACACAGAGAGGAGGCAGTGTAGCCTAGTGGTCACACCAGGCAGAGGAGACAAGAAAAAGCACAATGATGTAGTGAGGTAATTGGGCAGAGAGAGAGACCCGGGGAAAAAAAAGAAAGGGAGCACAATAAATGTAAAGGAGGAGCCCGGAGGTGGGAGGGAGGAGTGGACAAGGTACATTCATGGATGATCAAAGGGAGAACACGTAAAAAAATGTGTGTGAAGCAAGTGATTTGACAAAAAAAATAAAATAAATCAATCAAAGCAGAAGGGGAGGGGTTTGATATAATCCATGTCAGAAAGGGCACAAGAAATGCATGCAAAAGAGAGGAAGAAACATAGGCGAGAGGGAGAGAGCAACAAGTCCCCTTTGGATTGAGGACTAGGCAGCTGGTTGGTTGGTCCCGAGAGACTTATTAAAATAGAATTCCTGATGCTAATCTTTGTTTTCCCACAAAAGGGCTGACACATCCTTGAGAGGCATCCTGCATGTATATTTAATGACAAATCTCTGCATATATTTAACAGCACACCTCACTGTTTGGTGCCGAGTGCCGCCACCACCACCCGCTCCAACACCGGCAGTCACGCGATCGTGGCCCATTACTTGCGTTTATCCCGCTCTCACTCCGGGCCCACCTGCACGTACCATCCTACATTCATGGATCATAAGCCCGGCCACCTAAAAGTGGGGAAGCGCCTGAATGTAGAAAATATGCAGTAACAATAAAACAAGCGGCGGCGGCGGCGGCGGCGGCGGCAAGGACGCGCCGCACAGGAACAGCTGCTGAACTGTGTGATTGTTTCCATTTCAAAATGAACTCCAACGCATAAACAACATGTGCGCGCGAAAGCAGAAACTTCAACCTGTTCTCAGTGGAATTTCGCTGAACCGGAAAGAAAAATTGTGACGAAAAAATTCATAAATAAATCCTCAAACGTGCACAGAAAGCACACATCATTAGGGCAGCACCCTGGGCTGCCATGAACACAGCACGTAGTAGAACGCATCATGAGCACGGATTCTTGCAGGGGAGCGCTCGCAGCAGATCGCGCAGAGACAGACTCGGACGTTAGAGGGTTAACAATGCACCTGTCTGGGCCTCATTGCCAACCACAGGGTACCTCGGCTGTGTGTGTGTGTGTGTGGGGGGGGGGGTTGCCTGGAGGACACAGGCCAGGATTCACACACGCAAACCCGCCCACCCAAACAAAACCACACACACGCGCTCAAACACTCAAGTGCATACAGTATAGTCACTGACCACAAATCTGCTTACAACAATAGGGCAACGTTTTTGTTCTCTTCACTGAGTGATTACAATAATAAATCTGAAATTATAAAACAAATAATCTGGATTTTCTGCTTGAGCCGTTAATAATGTCTAACAGCTGTCACATGCAATAGGGCCATGCACTGAGGTGGGCCTGGGGCTGCCTGATGAGAAGCAGCCTGATACGGGGAGAGGGAGGGAGGGAAGGGAGGGAGGATTGGGGGGGGGGGGGGCAGAAAGGGAGCGAAAAAGAGCAAACTGGCGAGAGAGAGAGAGAGATCCGCATCACAACCAAAACAGCAGCGGCTGACTCTGCCATATGTAACCAGTCCATTCAGTCTCGCAACAATACACGTTCGGTCCAGCATTTTTTTTTTTTTTGGATCTGGGTGTGTTTGTCCCGGGAAGTGACCAAGTGACTTCCATCCAAGTTGAATTCTCAATGCACCGTCTCACTTCCTCATCTTGGGAGTAAAAATAGATGGGAAGGTTTGGAAATCCAATGCCCTGAAATCTGATACAGGAAGGTATTACCCTGCCCGTCGCTCTCACCCGTGGGTCTCCTTTGTGTCGTGTCCTGTGTACACGCCCCGTGCTCGAGGCAAGGGCTCTGTGGCACCATGCCACACGGTGTAGTGTGGGTGGCGGTCTGTTTGAAGGGCCCGACTCTGAGGCGGCACGGCCCGCTCACTCGCCAAAATACTCTCTAGAGCCAGAGCCCCCCCACCCCCGCCTCCTTTTTTTCCCCCTCCTCACTCACCCTAAGTCTTTTCTTTTTTGTCTTGAATTTTGCTGATGATCAGCAAAATGCGAATTGAAAAAGAAATGAGATTAAAATCTTTTATCCGATATCTAATCTGCTACTTCAGTTACCTGAATGTGTGCTCGGATAACAGATGCACTTACAAATCATTTTTTGAAGACTGGTTATTGGACATCCGTTAGGATTATTATCAAAAAAAGGGATACTAAATACGAAGGCAAAGGCTGGGGCTTGCCAGAGCTTTAATGATATGGGTGCCTGAGTAAGTAAGTAGAGTTACCCTTGTAACCAAAAAAGTACTTGCAAATATGGGAGCGTTTCACCCTTTATTCAGACAGGTGACCTTGCCCAAGCAAATCATTCGGGCTTCCAGTGGGAGAGTAAGGGGAAGGTGACAGATGGCGGTAGCACCGGGAAAGGTTTTATTTCAGCCAGGTGTAGGAGGCCAAGCAACACCTCCGCTATTTATGCAGACTCCTGTGACATCGCGTCTGAACCGTGTCATCTCACAACAATCCACAAACGAGGCCCGACAACAGGCCAAGGGTTCTCGCCCCGACTTGCAGAGCCGGAGCGCAAAAAAAGAGGGAGGGAGCGCTCAAGGCCAGAGCCAAATGGAACTTGGCCTCAGACCCATGTTCTGTCACTGTACATCCACCACACGGGCTCCCGGATACAAGAGACCCCTTAATGTAATATTTAGGATGGGGTTAGTCAAGATGTCAGTTTTTTTCCTTTTTCCCTCAGGTAAGCCTAGCCTTTAGAATTTCTCTCACCAAATCCCCTAAAATTGTAATATTAATCTAGAAATAATTGACAGAGGCTTTCAGTGGGGCTGAGTGCCCTGCTCCTGAATAATTACACTGAGCATGCAACTCTTTCTAGACCGCTCGTCTGTGGTCAACAAGGAGGGCCGTCTGTGGTCAACAGGGGGGGGGGGGGGGGGGGGGGGGGGTAATCAGGGTACAAACTGTGAGTGCTCAAAACACAAGAGCTCCAAGGCCAAAAACGAAGAAGCCTCCCTTCCCACAAACAACCCACTCACTGAGGTTTATTCTCTCAAAAAGCCTGGTTGTAACCGGCTCTTTGCTAACTCCGCCAAACACCTGTGTTTGTCTTTGAAGCATCTTCCCAACAACCACAGACCTGTGGGATGTTCTAGCAATGACACGTTCAATAAAAGTCCCCACAAAGTTATTTATTCCCCTTTGGAGAAAAGAAAAAAAAAATAAAAAAAACGGGTGAAGGCAGAGAATACAACTAACCTTTGAAGGATATCCAGCCAGGACATAAAAACCGAGGGAATGCCAGGGACATCCTACCACAAAACAATAAAAGGGGTGGAAGGGGCTGTTTTTTATCTTTAACAGCAGCCGTAAAAAACACACAAAGCTGGGGTCTGCAACAATGGCTCCGGGGCAGGGGAGGGTGGCTGAAACAGAAGTGGCCGGAAGACCACCGCTTCCCAGACACAAGGGTCTTCCTGCTGGAAAGAAAGGAGGCTGAGGAATGGACGGGTGGAGAGATAGGGCGGCGCATGCACCGGCAGACAGGGGAGATGTAGAGGAAGGGGATGCCGAATGAGCGAGGTGACACAAAAGTGACCTTTGATTGCACGGGGTGTTTAGAGCAGAGCTCCGCCATGGACGGCCTCCGAGCACCCCTGCTGCTTTCACACAGCCACACCTCAGCCAGAGCACACTAATCAGAACAATATGGCTGAAAGATGAGAGCCCCAGCCATAAATGCCAGCCGAAAAGACAGCTCCACTGTGTCCCCCGCACTGACACCATCCAACATCTGAGCCCCGGCTTCGCGGCCAAGTAAAGATCGTCTCCAACCCTGCGCAGGAGCCAGCGGGAGATAACATTACTATTTCAAAGCCCGTGTAAATGAACGGGCCGAATTAAACTGCAGTAGATGAGTTAACAGGTCTGTGCCTCAATGTTTTGGTAAGCACGCACGGAGCGAAGTTGCTCCAATGTCCCATTCCCAGAACACGTTCGCAAGTGCAAACCATAAACCGATCACGTGACACGCGTTACAAATGACTGACTTGTAGGAGGTGAAGATGGACAGCGGCAAATGCTCGCTGACAGAACCTCTAACAGTGCCGAGTAACGTGGTTTGAGGGCACAATGAAGTGGGCTGTTTAAGTCCCTTGCCTGATCTATAAAATCTATCAATCTATGAAAAGAAACAAAAAAGACAAAAGTGCATTTTTATTCCAAAAATCCGCTGAGATTCCGTCCCCCGTTAAGGAACAATGCCCCGGGAGGGTGTTGGCAGCCGCCATCACCCTTTTTCTGCAGTGAGGGGTTGCGGGGAGCCCTCACAATAAATACCTCTGCAAAGTCAGATGGGCCCTTCCAAGGAGCCACATCAGAAACCTGCCTCTGAATGCATTTCAACATCGAGCCTGAAATATTCCTGCTCTTTCTAAAGTAGTCATGTGAACCAGTGCGCAAGTTTGTCCCCAGGGCGAAAATGCAGAGAAACTGAAGGGATCCAACACACCCAGCAAGCAACATTCAGCTCAGTTGTGCTAATGTTGCTATCGTACGGGACACTAACGCTCTGCCCTGTCGACAAGAACAACAGTCTGAGGGCAGGTTTATCAGGCGACTGACCAACATTTTTGACATTGTGGGGCTAGCCTGTGTTCAAAGCATAAACGATCAAAGTTATGCTGTTTCCAATGTATCTACGTGCAAACGTTGTTTTTGATTATATTCAATTGCGGTCCCATTAAAAAAAATGACAAGGTAGAATAAAAAAAATCGACGTCAAAAAAAGTATGCGACTATGAATGCGCATTGTGCACTATTTTGAGGAATTAAAAATGATTGCAAATATATGCCGCAAATAATTGAGAATTACTCTGCATGGCTCACCTACCGTCTTGCATTATTATTACATTTTCTAAATATTATTCCAATAAAGCAAAGATCCAGACAGGGTGCCATAACAAAATAATTCCAACCAAGGCGAGAAACCGTGTGAATTTACGTCAAATGATCCTCCATTATTCTCAATCAAATGCCTGAAATGCAAAGATTTGCCTCATTTTCCCAATCTTGAGGGTATTGGAAGGACTTACTCTCCAGTCACACCCATGTGTAACCGACGAGACCGGGGGAGAACAATAAGCCACCTGTGCTGCTTATTGAACAGTGTTGACATTTGGAGGGTATGTTTTCATGTTGGTGCAGCACAGGAGTACAAAAGAAACACCAAACTCTTGTTGGGTAAGTACATGTACCCTGTGGACAGCATTAGCCTCCATGCACTCGACAAAACATCTTTCATAAAAATAAAAACTAATCTAAATGAATGAATTAATAAACATGTACGGATGCAGGCACCCTGTGTGTGTGTGTGTGTGTGTGTGTGTGTGTGTGTGTGTGTGTGGGTGGGTGTGTGTGTGTGTGTGTGTGTGTGTGTGTCTGCTGCCAAAAGCAAACATGAATGGTGAGAGATGAATGGTGAACAGCGTCCATGAATTCTCCTGAATGACTAATTATACCTCACGCTCAGCACGATTTTGCAAACCAATTCAGCCTCCTTGCAAACACAATGAATTTGAAGATACCTTTGATTAGCTTGCCACGGTGCTGCACACAACTGAATAAGACATTAAATGATATAAATAAATAAACAAACACACACACACACACACACACATTAATAAATAAAATGCAACGCAAAAAAACAAAGCGAAAAGTCTCGAGCCAATGTGTTACACCGCGTACAACAACCACCTCCATGTAGCCCACAGAATTCAGTTCAAAATTTAGCTGATACAACTTTGAGCAGCTCAATTTTCTTTGTTTTCATTAAGCCCAGACTCCCCAGCTGCTCCATCATAAACATGTTTTTTTTTTTTTTAGAAGCCACATTAGCATATTTTTTCAAAGGAAATTGTTTCAGAGGAGTGACAGTTTGATGCAATCAATATGCCACTGATGACACTTCTCTTATGTCGAGCATCTTATGCTTTACATAGGTGGACAAAACAAAAGCGACAACAGCATATTGTGTTCCAGCCCATCACAACAGTGATCAGTGCACTCCAAAAAAATCCTCCAGGCAACACTTTTAGACCGACGTAGCCTTTCAAATCAAGTAAAGGGAACATTTAAAGCCTCCTCACAGTCGTTTTGTTCTATTTCAAAAAATATATATCTGAACGTACATGTGATCCTTGGTGTCCACACCCTTTTTAAAAGAAAAAAGAGCATCAGCTGCTATAGATTATTCTATTCAGCAGGACAGGAACGTGCGAGCACAAACGTGTGAACTACGGTTTGAAAATGTGCACATATGGATCCACGAGATTCACAAGTCTCCCGTTAAACCTGACGCATGCACTGTGAACACGTTTGCACCCAAACACGTACAGAAGGAGGATTTTCCCGTTCTGTTTGTCTTCCACATACAGCCTCCACACACACACAGTAGCCCATGAAGACCTGTTCATCCAGCTTCTCCCTTTGATAGCTTATGGCTCTGGGTATAGCCCAGGGTTTGGGGTAAGTGACGGCATTGGTGTGACACGCATCATTTTAACATCAAGTGACAAAATCTCATTTTAGATTCAGCTCCATAGCCAGTGGGAAACCAGAACCAGTGTGCCCTGTCCAACTCCCCCATCTATGCAAACTAAAACAGATTTCAAATGTTCTAAAACACCATGGCATTTGCCTTAGTGATCAAGTGGCCGTTTGTTTTAATAAGATGCCTTTATTGCCTGTAGAGATAGTTAAGCTACAAATGTTGATTCAGCCTAATCAAAATCACTCACAGGCCTAGTGTAAATCACATGTATCAGCTGATATTTGAATAGTGAAACTCTGTCAACAGAACACACCTGCGCCACCGTTTATTTTTAAACAGGGGACCACGTCTATTCATTCTGAGCAAAAAAGGAAGAAAGAAAGAAAGAAAGAAAGAGATCAGCTCCGGTGCTACAGCACACGTGCAGGCCGCAGCCTGTGCACCCATGAACGCAACACCGCGAGATTCTTGAAAACAACAGCCAGCCCCGGGAGAGATCAATGTTGCCGAAAACCAAAAAAAAACATTTCAGCATGGCCGCGTGTCTTTGCACTGACCTGAGTGAGGAGCCATCGGTATGTGCGACGGGTAGTATTTCCCCGGCGGGAAGTGACCGGCGTGCTGCACGGAGCTGTGGCCCGAGGGAGCGATCCGAGAGGCGGCTCGGTGCACCAGGGCGCCCCGGTCCGAGAGGAGGTGCGCCGGAGCAGCGAAATCCCGTCCTTCCATTCCCGAGGAATGTTGAGTAATCCGAAGTCCGGACAGGGCAGGTCAGGAAAATCAAACGCTACCCATACAATAATCCTTTCCTTCAGATCTATGTATTGCATTCAGTCGACTGCAGGCTTGTCCAGCCAAAAACGTAGCCCCCGATCATCTTTTCTGCACAAAGGAAGAAGCACATTTCATTATCAAGGCAAAATATATATATATGTATATATGTATATTGTTAACAACATTTAAAATGGCCAGTTATTAAAATTACACGGTGCGAAAACACTGACGCTGCACTATATGCCCAGTCCTTTAGAAAATGTCAGAGAAAACAAGTGATTAGTAGCGCTCCGTTGAATTGTGTTGTAATGGGCTACCTTTCATTCGTGTCAAGGTTTATTTTTGCATATGACAGAAATCACCCTGTAGGACCCCCCCCCCTCCCAAAAAAGAAATTATGCTGGAAAAGTCCCCGCGGATTCAAGCGAGCAGCGAGGCGTCCACACGCCCGGTGCTCAGGCTCAGCCTCAGCCCTATTGATCCGCCTATAGGCCCAATATGCATCATATGGAGAAGAGCGCTTGGTATTCCACAGGCACGACGAGCACTCTCGTTACACAATTGTTTATTTATTTATTTTCTTTAATTTAATAAACTACCACGTCATGTTTTGTGCAAACATATGATTTGTCAGCTGCCACTGTCTCCCAAAAGCGTGGTAAGCATATATGTGTGTGTGTGTGTGTGTGTGTAGACTATACACATTTTTTTTTTATTGATTTATGAAATCGTCATTGCTGCAACGATCTTAAAAAGAAATATTTAATAAAAGCTGAGTGGTTCTGTCAGAAAACGAGGTGTGTTGCACTATTTGGGTGGATTAGAATGATGGAAGCCTTTAGACAGCCTACATCTCAAGGTGAACAACGCTGCCTTCGTTCTCCTGCTCGTCCCATTGTTTCGGATTGATACTGGCGTTTTTTCCCCTCCCACCGCCTCCATCCAGCTCTCATCACACCTCAGACGATTTTCGCATTTGTCGTTTTACACACGAAACGACATAAACACAAAATGCATGCTTTGTGCACCCCTGCTTTGCCCCCCCCCCCCCCCCGCCTACAACAAATGTAACGTAATTGACAACATATCTGGCACTCAATACACACAATCAAACCCAATACTGTGCATCAACCAGTTAGCGTAGCCTCGCGTGTTAAGAACAAGCACTTGTCAATACACAAAGTTGCGAAACAAATCAAGGAGCGTAGGGCCTGCTATTTAAAATAGGAGTATAATTAAAACACTGATCCATGCATCCATGGACTCTCAGTCTCTGTGACTGTGTGCGTGCATGTGTGTGTGTGTGTGTGTGTGTGTGTTTGAGGGTGCGTGTGTGAATAACTGCACTCTCACTGCCTTCATCTGCCTTGACCTATTTCAGGTCAGGTAATCAAATGGAGTAGTAAATACATTATAGGCTACATCCTCTGCCATGCCACAGAAATAGCATTATTTAGTCGACATTGGTGGGGGGTGGGGAGGGGCTCGTGAATCCCAATAAAATATAGGCTAACTTCACTGTCAAAATATTTTATTTTTTGTCTCTACAGTGACCATTTAAAAGAGTCATCCTTTTTAGCCCCAGTGTGAGACAGTGATGGCTTTGGGTACCAATTAAAAAATAAAGCTGGCTCGCAGCTTCATTCCTTAGTTCAAATAAATAAATCCTTACATGGCTGAATTTTCGAAACACGGCAGAGCCCGAGCGTGGCTTCATATTATAAATTCTCATTTTGGTGCACCCTTTTTTCCATGTTTTCGTAAGGGGGATTAGTTCTCACCCAGATACATTAAAAAATAAAAGAAAGGAAAGGAAAAAAGAAACACAATTTCACCTCGCATAAATAAAAAAAAAAAAAATCTACAATAAATAAGGATGGTGCATGGTTTACTCTAAACATATTGGCTGTTCGTATAGGCTCAGCACAATTGCCTGCTCGTGTAGCAATACAAGCCTATAGCCTACAGTTCCGTGCTACACCAACAACAATAAAAGCCATCGCAACACGGAGGGACCCTGGGACAAAAGGACAAAAGCTAACCTGTGTGCATTAACGTCAGGTCCTTAAAGTGAAAATGTTCCAGCAGCCTTGTTACACAGCGGACGCGCTATCCTGATGCCCGGAGAGCCAAGGTGAATGGCCGCCCGGCAGGAGGACTGCCTTTGTCTCCACACTGGGAGAGAGCTCTGCAGTCAGCCATTACCTTCCCCTCGCCATGCTGTTGCATTCAGCCCCCACTACACAGTAGGATCCGCCAACAATCAAAGGTTACAAATATCCACCGTCTACGAGAGGGCCACGAGTCGTCCGCTTTGAAAATGTCCGAAATGTACGCTCGCGCGGATTTCATTGCGATCGCGTAAATGACCGTAGTTGTTTTGATTCATTATACCGTTAAACGTGCGAAATCCCTCAGCGGATACACGCTATAGCACCGAAACAAAAATAAGATAAAAAAAAAATGATCCACAGACCTATCGTGTAATTCATTTAGCAGTTGCCAATCTCGTCCCCGGTATCCGAGCGAAGGCAGAAACGCACACGATTAATCAAATCACGCTGTATCTGGTGTGATCGTGCTGGGGGACAGGCCGACCTCCGCGCCTGAGCCGGCCGGCAGGGAGTGCACCTCGGCCGGGGTGAGTGACAACGCTCCTCCCGCTCTCCCCGTGCAATGCATCGGCTCGGAGTTAAAGGGCATTTCAGCCGGATTATAACCACGGTATGTAACACACTGCACACTGCCGACAAATGTACCAAATAAATATATATAAATATATATTCCACAATTCATCGGAGGTGCTCGAGACACGAGCAACAGCAGTAAAAACGAATTAAAATAAACAAAACCTGGCACGTTCTTAAAAATGTAGGATTATTACAAACAAACCATCGTCAAATTAATCGTAGATAGTACGATTAGAAATTAGAAATACGAAAATGCCCCTAACGTCCCTACTAAGCCCACTACTAAACTATAATCTACCGATACAATAATAATAATAATAATAATAATAATAATAATAATAATAATAATTATCATTGTTATTATAATTATAATAATTTGTGGGTAAATGTATTTTGTCAGTACATTGTATTGAATCACCGGTTTATTCCACATACACCTCAAAGATATCCTGTTTTGTTATCCTAAATATGATGGCTCTGCACTTATAATAGACAGCATGTCACACAGCCTTTAGCATCTTGGTCGTGTGTTGTTTGAAAACGAGGAACCCCTTTGACGGACCTTTACATGTTTTATTCGGTAAAAATATACAAAATGACTACTTACTGGTATGTTAAATCCTGGCATAACAATAAATTATAAAATCACAAAGCACAGAGAGGGACGGTGCAAGGCCGAGTGCGACGACCATTTAAAATAAAAATGTGAAATAAGCCATGTGGCAGGAGAGGAATCCTACAGTATTCCCATCTGTGGCTGAGCAGCAGCCTGCTGGTTCGGTCTATGGAAGCAGTGGGACTGGGGGCTTCCGGCCTGGCTGGATCGCGGCTCGGATCTCCGAGCAGCGGTTTCTCTCCCGGTGCAACTGCGTACCTCGCTTCTCAGGGGCAGGGTAAACACGCGCTCCCATTGGTCGGCTGCGTGCATAGCAATGAGCTCGCGCCGCCCGCCCGGGGATACGGATGGATGCGATTGGCCGGCGACGGAGGCCAATGGTGTGGTGAGTGGCGACAACTGAGCGGAGCGAGAAGCGCCAGATTTAAAGCTCGGGCTGGTCTGAATCACAAAAGAGCTCAGTGCACAAGCAGATACGACTGGACTGCGGAGCTACGTAAAAATAAACATGCAATGGTGAGGACTACCGATCGCTTTTCTATAGGAGGCTATTTGAGATAATGCTCAAAGTCTATATGATCAAAATATGCAAAACAATATTTATCAACACCTCTAGGTCTGAATATTAAACGCCTGATTTAAGAAAGGAGCGTATTGTATATGTGATAACTGTAAAACCAAAGAAAAAAATCAATTCAATTCCGAGGTGCATTTCTATTCATGCAGGCTCTAAAAAAACATCTCTGAATTGATAACATCCTAAGGAATAGATAAACCCTGTATATGTTTGTTTATTGTTTACACCAAACAAAAAAGAAAACAAACACAAACCTATGAGACAAAATAAAATGTACTAAACAATGCTATTTAAAAGATGTTGATGTTTTTCAAAATGGAAAAAATACAGCGGAATAAATAGTACCTTGCCACAGGAAATATTGGAAGCATATCTCTCTTCCAGATGAATAGCTTTATGTATATTTCATTTTCAGTTAACACTTGAGGGCATTTATTGTCCACACTAAACAGCCACTGTTCATGGGTCTTATTCTGAGCCAATAGTCATTTAAAGCCAATTTCTTGAAACTTTGCACTGAATCAAAAAGACAACACTGTGATCGCATGTTATTACTATGGACTTTGGTTATTACATTATGCTAAATGTTTACAAACCAATCTCCCCTTTGTATGCCCGCTCTGGATTGGCTGGCGCGTAGCCAAAGCATTGTCAGTCACCGAGTGTAAACAAGACTCTGATTGGCTGCTGGCCAGTCCGCATTGGGCTGCCTGAAAAAAAAGAGGCAATAACTGGCCATGCGGTTTCAAGGCGTCCCGGGTTAGATGATGAAAGGGGATACAAAAAAAGAGGGGGGGCGGCGGACGGTTTTTAGGCGTCCCATAGGCGGACCCCTATTGGCCCTGAAGCCATATGAGTCAAGCGTGAATCAAAGGGAATACTGCAGAGAGGGGAAATTATATGTTGGATATTTAAAATAATCGAGGTTAGTTTTCGGATTAAAAGGCGCACCCGCGATGGCTGATCTGAGGGAAAAGTTATGAAAACAGGCGACACGAGCCTCGCTGCGTTTCGGGCTCGAGGCTGCACGTGAGAGGGAGCGGAGGGAAATCAGCCTGTCCGCTGCGAAGGACAATCTCACCATTTTACACTGTGTCTGCATGAGGTTTGTTGTTGTGTGGGTGGTAGGCTATGAACGATGATAATAATAATAATCAAATTTGTGTAATTTGTCTAAAGTTAACGGATAGCATTGCGTGCTGTTGGTAATAGTTGTGGTTTGGCTACAGTCAGTGAATTCAGAGATGGGTGGAAAACGCTTTGCATGGAGCCAAGAGAGTGCAGCCTGTTCTATGGATAAGCCAATAGCTGCTCTAAATAAAAAATAAAAGAAATATATATTAAAAAAAAAAATGCATGTCTTCTGATTTGGTTTATTTGCACCACCGTGTATTATTATTATTTTTAATTATACAAACAATTTAATTGGGTAAAATCTCTCAATTCAATACCAGATCTTGTGAAAATAAAATAGCCCATGCAATCCTATTATTATTTATGGCACAATTTATGGTAAATTGTGACAATTGGCTCCCAGATCAAGAGGACATTTTAGGCAACATTTAGAGGCAGTCAGATGGCTTGAAAATATAAAAATGTATCTTAATAATTTAGGTTTATTATTTTTATTAGTCTAAATTTGGAGCAGGTGTTATATTTGTGCTTCTGTCTATCAATCCTAAACAATTTTAGCAAGCCTGAGATTATCTTTATTGAAAAGATAAATGTCGAACTGGAGTACTGGAGGAATTCATTTTTGCAAGGGAGGAGGCATAATGCTCTTTATTACAGCATTCTGTTTTTTTCTTACTGTGCACTGGTCCAGGTAAAATATAACAGCTTTGCCTCAAAACTATACTCGTAGCCTTACTCATATAGGGAATTCCACCTCATCGTGGGCTCTTCTCAAGTGAGTGCATGCAATGTGAAACAGTCAAAGAATGGGTCAGCTAAACACACACGCACGCACACACACACACCCACACCCACGCACACAACATGCAAAGTGATAATTAATGCAGACTGAGTGATTTCTCAAGAAAAAGACCAGTTTTACGACCAGAATTGTCCTCGATCAATGAAGCGTTCATGATTGACAGTCTGTGCCTCCCACCCACATCTACAGTCGAAAGAGAAGGACCCTTGGATATTAAAGCTAGACAAACTCATTGTCCATGTGGCTTTATTTTCCACACATAAAATACTCAAGAGCACCGTAAGCATGGCCGATCACCTGGAACATTTGACACTGATAACATGATTCCATCTCCTGGAAATATTTGCAATGATTTTCTAGCGCAAGTTTGACAAAGGCGCTTTATAAAGGCTACCACGAGATGAAAGCTGGATGGGAAGCTGGTCATAGCTTTTCTTCATGACTGATTACAAAAAAAAAATTATAATCTCCAAACATGACGGTATGATTATTTGGATTCATGGGTTTTGGTAAGGTCAGTACTCAAACCTAACGCCCCACAAAACATGGAGGTGTCAACAAGGGATAGCCTTTGGCCTGTGTGTTTGTGTGTGCTTTGTGTAAGTTTGTGTGTGTGTATGTGAGAGAGAGAGAGAGAGGGAGAGAAGGAGAGAGAGAGAGAGAGAAAGAGAGCATTGCTGCATGCACACATGAACTGATCAAAAAAAAATCAGCCAATATTAATAAGGTTGTAATAAATCAGAAAATTATATTAACAATTTGGAGTCCAGTTTAACACCTCTCAGTCTGTGAAGTAATATAAAATGCAATGTTATCATGGATTGCATAAAGAACGTGTGTAAGTGTGTGTGTGTGTGTGTGTGTGTGTGTGGAGGAGGCGTGGGGGTTGCTTTGTGAAACCTGCTTGGATTTTAGTGCTATATGGCAGAAGCCTACACCGAAACACTTTATTTAAACCTTGCTGGATCCGTCTTCAATAACAGGGAGAAAACTCTGCTTTACAAATAAAACCCTCCGTCTCATTTTTAGATTTATTTTTTGAGCTAAAATGTATTTTTGGATAAAGGGCAGCTCAAAGAGATTTCTTCAAAGCAGATCTTGTTAGTTCACACGGCGCGTCCTCTGACTGAAAACAAAAGATCACTGGAATCAGAGTGCCTCTGTATACAGGGAGCAGTGGGAACAGACAATGCACAGACCCACGAGATACATTACAGCCCGTGCAGGCGGACACACACACACCACACACACGCACGCGCACGCACGCACGCACACACGCACACACGCACACACGCACACACGCACCCACACACCCACACACACACACACACACACACACAACACACCCACACACACAATGTAGTATCAGTCAAATGCCTTCTCTTGGTAGATATATATACAAAAAATCCTAAATGTTCCTATTTTCCTATATCCAGTGTTCTCACAAGCATTTGATGGTATTTTTTCTATGTAAAATGTAGGATATAATCATTACGAGTGACAAATGCTGTGACATCCTCTGGCACGTACTGTTTGCCCTTCTTTACCTTTAAGTTCACCGACCCAGGCAACCTGACGTCATATTTTAACCCCCTCATTACCTCACCTCACCCTCAAGCCCTGTAGGCCCACAGCAGAAACTCAAAGAGTTCATCGCTTCCACAAGTCTCCCTACATCAGCATTTATTTGAACTGGCCAGCGAATATATGTTCAGTTCAAATGTCAGTGTAAATAAAGATACAAAAGCAATCTTTTATTTTTTTTTTCAAAGTAGCATCACTGCCTCACACACTATCACACATTAGATCGCGGTGTTTTAAAAAAAAATCAAGTCTTGTGATCATGCTCGTCTAACACGGCTGATTCGGGCTCGACAAAACACAAAAACAACATTGTGCTCCCACTATTAGACTCATCAGCCATGTTGTTACCTAAAATATGCAGTGAGGGGTGCTGGGCAGCACTGGGAGAGGGGGGCTGTTGAATGATGCGTCCGTGGTCATGTGACCAAGATGGCTGTTGTCACTAAAACGCTCTTGTTTGAGAGAAGAAAAGGAGGTCTGTGGTGTGATTGATTTCTCCCCCAGCTGCAGGTTGGAGGAGCATTGCATAAGCATCACATGGCCGGGCTGGGCAGCGATCATGGAGCTCTAAGTAAGCTTTGGGGCTCCTCGTTTCATCCACAGCGCCGGCGTGCATTCATTTCACGCAACTCGTGCCCTATCGCCTCTTACTCCCACAACACCCTGAACGCTTGCTGGAGCTGATTTATTGGGATATTGTGATTTCGCTGGCCGAGTTTAAGGGGAAACAATACAAGACTGGGAATGGCAGCGGGACGGCGCAAATGAGGGCCGTGTATTTCTGCCGTTTACAGGCAGAGATTATGAAGAGCCGGCTTCCAGTTGACTGGATATGAAAACCCTCTGCGTGAAATCTCACAGTGAGGAAGAATGGCGAGTGAGCCGCGGGTCACTTCATTATCCACTTGCGTTTTGAGGAACAAAGTCAAAATATTTCATATGAAGACAAGGATGGCACAAGGTAAAAAGTCAAACAAATTAAAAATCTATGCATGGCCCTGACTTAATTATTACTATGCAAAAAAAGCTCAAATGTAGGTTTCCCCACTAGAGTATTTATTTTTATTTTTTTAAACCACCACAATGGCTGCATCAGTCACTCATATCAGCATCTGAGTAGAACGTGTTGAACCAGGCTTAGGCCAGAAAATAAAACCACAATGTGAAAGTGGTAGAATCCTCCAATCAGCCACTTGTCTGTAAACTCGCTGAATCGAGAAGTCGCCACCACCTCCTGAGGGTTTATCAATGTAGATTCAGAGATTCAAGTGTGTGCAGCAAACAACGGGCAAAGACTTCAGCATGTGAAAATCCCATGACTTCTGGAAAAGCCTATATTTTAACCAGTAAAGCCTTTTTGTTTTACTTTCTCCATTCGTTATCCTATCTGATGCGTTGATTGCAAAGTATCCTCGTGCCGATCCCCATGCGCTACTTTCCTTTTTCGTCTAAGCATCTCATTCTCTCCTCTCTTAGCGCGCTGCCATAAATCCAGCGCAGCCGTCATACCAACGAATCAGTTTATATGACATGTATATGCTTCTCGCATGAAGTGTCCAATTAAAAATGTCCTCTGCAAGGCCTAAAGCAGTTTTCCTGGTTGCCACTTGGCTCCCTTTAAGCAGATGGCCTTTCTGTCGTATTAATTTCACATCCCAATGGCCGATTGCAGATGTGGCATAAAAGTGATGAGCCGTATTTCTGTGTCCCAGCTGATAGGACTCCCAAAGATATGGGGGCTCTTTTATGGATCTTCAAATATGCAGTTATCACTTTCACTGCCCACCTGACAAACCCACAACGTCTGTCAAAGATAAAAGTTTAACACCAGCGGATAAAGTCAGTGCAATTGTCAGGACATAGTCAGTTCACATTTGATTAAATACTAGATATGCATGGAGAATTATTTGCATAGAACATGCGAATGAGTTTAATTGTAGACTGCGTACAGTAAGGGGTTGTGTGATTATTAATATGCGCCCCTGCATGCATATATCTTTTTCCATGTTCTTTTTCACTATGATTTTTTAAAATATTTTCTCTTATATTTGCACGTGCATTCGTTGCACCTCTAAAAAAGGCATCGCAAAAGATAAAGTTAATATTATGACGTGACCAGGGGAGGATGTACGTTGTCCTTAGGAGGACATGACACATGGCCTAGACCAAAGGACAGAATAATGTGTGGCAGGGTAAATGGCTGCACATGCTCATTAGTTTCATTAATCACCAGGGACAGAGATGCCTAATGATAGAGGGACTAGGGACTTCACCGAGGGAGGGGAAAGGGATGCGACAGGGATAAAGGATTCCATTAAGAATATTTGCACTTGGAAAATATAAGTTGCTCCCAGTTTCATTTCACCGCGTCGGTTTTGGGTAACCGTGGCCTAGGCGACATGGTCGGGGTGTCCCGAAAACAAGAGGAACCGCACCCTCCATACCAGGGCGCAGTTGTCACTTCAAATTGGCATATCATCCTAATTTAATGCATCGCGCTCACTCGCAGTGCGAGGTGAAACTGGGCTGAGCCTGTTCCCCTTGTGGAAACAAAGGATCTCTGTGGGGATCAAATAGGTGCGCGGCATTTTGTCACAGGCATTTGATTGTGAGCTGGAAGGCTCCTCTCACGGCCCCTTCCACTCGCGGCCTACGCGTTCGCCGGCCACCAAAAGCCTCCGCAGCTGGGCCGCGCGTTAGATCCCGGGGGTCGGGGAAGAGCCGGGGCACAGCAGCCCCAGCCGGCTCCTCTGCGGTGTGTTGGCTGGGAGCGGGAGGCCCCGAGCCTGGCCGTCCCTCTGCAGCAGCGCGGGCTCCAGGGACATCCGTGCACGGCGAGGGCAGGCTGTTTGATCAGCACATATTTTTAATTGGCTCCAGGCACCCCAGAGTGTCAGCATCGCCACGAAGTAGACTCCTATTGCATCTCTCCTAATTGCAATCATTATGAATTCAAGGCACATCATAAAGGATTAAATGAGACTTGTGCATGTGAAAGTGCCTGTGTGTGAGTGTGTTTTATCTGCCCCGTGCATGGGTGCACTGTCTCCTTGATAGCCAACATGTACGGCTTAATTGTTTTTTCCTCTCCATAACAGTAAATGAGTAAAGGCTGGAATCGGGGTCTACTAATCAAATTACATATAAAGGAACTTCTCAACAAATTCACGACGAAATACTGCGGAGACTCGGGTGTCGAGAAATGGATTAGGCGTCACAAAAAACCCTCCACTTTAGGGAGTGTTGAACCTGCGGCTTTCGTTGAATATTCACATCTGTCCTGCTGTGTGTAGCCCCGTTTAACGGGAGCAGTTTGTCTTATTTGCAATGATGGATGTCACACAAACTATGCAACTCTGCGGAGAATTCTTTTTTGGAAAGGCGCGGAAAACAAATGGTCCCAGGAACACTCCCATTTAACGTCAGTGGATGTTTTATTCATCACTGCTTTGATAAAAAAAAAAAAAAAACGTGGCCACTGTCTTAAATTAGACGTATCAATGTTGAAGATAGTATATTAAATCACAGTCATTTTCGCTTCTGTACTGCGTTTGAAGGGGGGCCGGAATCCGAACGGTTTCAGTGCGCCACACAAAGGAGGCTTAAATCTCTTAAATATCTACCAGTGCCACTTTGCCCCGAGGGAGGCACAGAAACAAGGCAGGGTTTCTTTGGTCTGATATTGGAAGCTAGAGTTCATGAGGGCAAAATGCGTGCACCGCCTATGGAGGGAATACCAAGAGCTAACTCGAGTCGGAAAACAGGCCCCTAAAGCCTTAACACACACCCTGGCACAAACATTAAAATCACATGACATACGACAGAGAAAATGACTGCAATTTATAAAGGTAATGACCATGTCTGACCAAAGCTTGAGATGAATATCTCAGTCGTGAGCCATTACGAGAACGTCTGAAGCGTTCGGGGACAATACGCCTCCGAGCGCAAGCCACTAGTTATGGTGATCAAGACTGATAACGCCTCCCGCGGAATACAGTGGGACTCCTATTCACACCAACATGCAATAAAACTTCAGCCTGTCATATAATAGTTAATGGACACCATTGTCCAGCAGTGAATGGACGTGCTATGGGCTGGCAGAATACAACAACACAACAATGGACGCGACAGAAACGTCACAGGATTTACTGTAATTCTTTCGGTTGGTGACGCGAGGGCTCAAATAGGTGCGGATTTAAATGGGTGAATGGCGGGGTACTATAACACTCTGGATTGTCAAAACAACAAAAATGGGACACCGAATTTAAATTGTTATTCGTATTCAATATTTGCTCTTTACCAAATGATGTTTTCTTATAGCCAATCCGAGAATTCCAATGAAAAATATTTAAAGGTTTCTTCATTTCCCCCCCAGTTTGCTCAACCACCACAACGATATGGAACGAAGAGAAAGAGGTTGTGTTTTTCAAAGACATTGCGCAGACATATTTTTGGAACGCGATCGCTCTGTTCCCACTGAGTCGTAAGGGGAAGGACAACAGTGAGACGTGGCAGAGAGAAAGAAAGTGAAAAATGGATCGGAGGGATGAGTGAGGGTGGGGTGTTTCTTCAACCATCACTGTCCGGAAAAAGTCCATTCATCATTTTCATGTCCACGTGTCACGGCTTACTTTGGCAATAGCCAGAAGTGTGGCAATGAAGACACAGAGGATTGATGAGGTGCAGGCGGGGGTGGCTAGCAGGGGTCTGGGGCGGAGATGGTCAAACCAGATGTGGCGCGAGGCGGGGCCCGGGATGGAACACAAGGGGGACCCGGTGAAGGTCATGATGTTACCCACTGCCCCCATTAACCATATCCATCCGTAGACACGCATGAATGTAGGCCACGCACCAAAAAACTGGACTGTGTATTCTGGGGCCTTCCACGTGGCCCCCTGACCAGGGACACTCGCAAAGTAGACACACGTCTCCTAAAAAAAAAAAATCACGGCGCCGCAACTTTACCACAAAGACAACATACTGCACAAAAAAAACAGCGCGATGCTGACAAATGTTGCCGTTCGTTTTTTCCTGCCAGGCCTCGATACCTTCCTTAGGGCTGTACAATAAATGCGTCTGCTGTAGGCAGCTGGTTAACTCAGCTCACCACAAAGACTGGAAACAGGAGGAAGCAGTTAGTCTGCCTCTGTCCAAAGAAAACAACATCCAACAAGCAGTACCTCTAAAGCTCACGACTTTACACTACTTCAAAAAAGAAAAGAAAAAAAAAATGGTAAAAAATGAAGCCTCGTGATTTTTTTTATGGTTTCCAGTGTTCGTACTAAAAGTTTCCACGACCGGCTACTGGGGTCAGCTGGATATCTATAGCTGGATATCTATATCCAGCTCAGAGAGCGTTCACCTCGGTTCACCTGTTTAGTCATGTTCCCTCGCACGGCTTTGAAAGCTCAGAAGTGTGGACTGTCAAATTTTATTCTCTGACAGATGTCTGTAATTAGCCTTCAAACTAATAAATCACACCCCTGTGGCAGCATGTGAAATGTCAATTAAGTTTGTTGCAGTGTAGTTTACAGTCGTATGTATAACCCTTTAGAAATGTCACTCACCGACGGTATTTTCTATGCAATAAGATCGGGACAAGTACCTCTCTCCACAATATTGGCCCAGTGCCCTGGTGCCGTGTGTGGTGGCGCTAAACCAATGAACCGAATTGAGTCAGAGTGCACGACTAGGTTTAGACGACACTAAATCCAAATTGTATAGCTTAATTAGTCCGCTCTCTGTCGTCGATGAACGCTCGCCGGTCCACGTCGGCTGACACAGTGGAACATGAGTGGGTGCTACTGGACTCCCCCTTGTGGTACAATATCACACAGCTGTTACGGGCCGCCGCCTGCCAAAACAAGGAATAGAGCGAAAAGTGCCTGGGTAACCCAGACCGAATGTAATGGGTGCCAAGACTAATATCAAAACGTGTTTCCCCTTCCTCCTCTGCCTCCCTCCTCACTCGGCTGTGTGCAGCGTATCCCCTGCTGGCACGGGGCGTCCTCCGGAGAGCGCGGTTCTCCCAACCCAGTAGCTGATCAGAACCAGGTGGGTCGGCCTCCATGTGCTTTCCATTTGTGCAGGATGTAAATTGATTCAATTAAATCCAAATGCACAACCTGTCAGCCAGGGGGAAGTGGCAGACTTTCAAAGGCCATTAGATTATGGACAGGATTTGGAATAAAAACTTCACTGGCCGGGATTGTGCCATTAAATTGGTTGATGTGAAACTATTCAAGTGATTTGAGCTCGCATGCTGACGCTGTGCGGTAATAATGGGGATGCGAAAATCTGTCACACGGATCCCCTCAACAATTAACGTTTGCTGTAGACCCCCCCTCCCTCCCCCTCCTCTTTTATTTTTCTTTCTCTTTCCCCCTGTTAAGCACATACACAAATACACGCAGAGAAAGCACAAATGAATACAAATGTCATACACAAGGCTGTAGTTCAACCCTCAGACTTATTGGCAGTGGCCTCACAAACTTGCCAACATTACAAATAGGAGCTCTTACAGCTTTAAAGCCGAACGTCTCCATCAGTCATGGCTGTTAAGAAGCCCAGCCGTAAAAATTAAAGACTTCCAGCAAGCTGACCAACTGTAACACGTCTCCTTTGTTTTGATTGGCTGCAATAATGTGCTGTCCTCTGTTAACATTCGGCTTCCCTCACTGGTCTCCGTAAACATGTAAAAACAGTATATTGTAAGCCTTCCGAAGCAAAGAAAAAAGAAAAAGAGGCACCCAATATATATTCTGTAAGTGCTAATGTATTCTCTCAGTTTTATGGCAGCCCTAAACATTTCTGTTGTGCCAGACCGAGTAGATGTGTCACCCACAAAACAATTTCACCCATCATGAAGTGCAGTGGGGGAGGGGCGGTTGAGTTGAAAAACAAAGGCCTCGGTCCCAGAGATACAGGAAACGGGCCGAGTGCAGGGTTCAGTTGACCTATGATTTTAATGCGGAGAGCCTTTACTTTACGGGCCTGATATAGAAGTGAATCAATGGGACATTTCTAAGCCATTATTATCAATCACCATTGCTTAAGACACCCTAATGAGCTCATTAGATAAGACGAACAGCAGATTGATTGCAAAATGGGGCAAGTAAAATGTAAGCTGTGGAGGAGCAGAAGGTGATGGAGGAGAAAGGAAATGGGTCTCGTGGATCTCCAGAAAGAAGAATGGGAGAGTGGAACTAAATGAGTAAGAGACAGGCCATGTGTCTTGGACTCCATTTGTACTATTTCTTCAGAGGCCATACTCGCACAGACAGCTATCTGATACACCGAGGTGTCACCAAACCTGTGGACAGCGCGATCCCATGCCCTTGCGGCTACGGAGAATTTGACTTGGCGCGTGCCCCCCCCCCCGCCCCCCCACACACACACACACATTCACAGCTGCTGATTTTGTCCGTTTGTGATTCAACAAGCGACTCAGGGAAATAAGACACACAAGAACAAAGAGAAGGAAGGAGGAATGAAAAAGATAAAAAAAAACACAGTGGGTTCGGAGCCCCAGAAAGTCAGCGAATTCGTCAAAGCGAGAACACAAAGACGGAGCGGAAAGGATGTGTATGAGAGTGTAAACGATGTGATTTGAGCAGACATTCGTTCCCCTCGGGCGAGCACGATGGGCCATTCTGTCTAAATCAGGGCAACGTAGGAGAGCCCTGCTGGTGCCGGGGTTTTTTTTTTTTTCGGCTGCTGTGTTGCTACAGTGGATTGAAAAGTGAAAATATGTAAGAGAAGGTCAGTATTAAAGCAGCAGCAGCCTTCTCCGTTTCAACCCTGGACGGAACAGATGTGCTCCCGGCTCCAGCTGTTGCCAGATGTGGAGACAGCACCATCTGCATGAGCTGCGACTGTGTGCGTGCGTGCGCGCGTTAGTGTGTGTGTTTTTCTTTTAAAAGCAGCCACAGTTATCATGAGTCAAATTGAATAACGTGACTATTTTTTTTCCATCATTTGAGTCGAACACTCCCTTCTCCCATTACTCCCCGTCGGGATTGTTGTAGCTGCTGAAGTTGTGAGTCGATTATATGCACGGAAACAAGCTAAATGTTGAATTAATGTTTTACCCATGTAACGCACTTTGGGGGGGGGGTGTGTGAATAGACATCAATGCATGTTGTCCCATTTCTGCGTTAAAAAAAGAAGACCATCAAATATGTGCTGCATAATCAATGGTGGTCAATTACATCCCGATGGCTACCTCTATTCATCAGTGGATCCGCACCGACACAAGGACAGCATTCATTCAAGGTGAATTTAGGCCGCCGACAACGTACCTTTCTATTTAGCTGCGGTCGTTAATACACGTCTTCCATTTCTGACCTCCTCTCGAGGCTCATGTGCTGTTATTTATTTGGCTAAACATATCTAAGAACTAGAAGAAAAAAAAAGCACATGCCGCTACGGTACGATGGCGACAAAAAAAAACTAAACGGATAAAGAATAAAAGAACAAAACGAGGAGGATGGTTCCTGCGCGATCCTCGAGTATAAAACTTAATGAGACGTACGAGTATTAAGAGACCACAGGAGATGGCAGATTAAAACGCGCCGGGGCGATTTCCACCAACAAAGCAGTTGCTCCGCCGCTGTGCCCTGCTCCACCAGGCAAAGAGAATGGTCTGAAAGGATTTCAGCAACCTTCATAAAATCAGGACTAAAGTCACTTCACAAAAGGGACCAGAAACCAAGCCAATCAATGAATGACACCACCCCCCCCCCCCCCCAAAAAAAATCCCCCCCCCCCCCCCCCCCCCCCCCCGCCAAAAATAAGCACCATAGCCAGGGAGAAAAAAAGCTTTTAGACCTGGTGTTAACTTGGTGGGTTCTGACATCCTGTGACACCGAAAGAGAGTCAGGGTCCACTCTCTGCATGTTCATGTCTACTTTTTTTCCTTTGTGTGTGCGCGCACGCGCGCGCGTCGGTGTGTATCTACTGCATTTGTGTGTGCATTTCCAATTCTATTGAATGACTACGTTCAGCGGAGCGCGGCGCTCTTTAAACGCCAATGAAAATAAAGAGAGGGAAATTGTAGGCACTCTGTAGCAACAGGGAGAAAACCAACAGAGCGAGACAGAGAAAGCCAAACCTCACCGCGCCAAGAGAGACTTCAGAAGGTTTAGCGGGCCTCCACTCAAATATATGGCGGCCATAAATCCTCCACTTAATGTCCTCTGGGCTCCACTTTTTTTTCTTTTTTTTTTTTATGGGTAGTGACAATGACAGTGACGGAGTTTCTTTTAAAGAAAATGTTAATCAACGTAGCAAATTTCAACAAGGCCGCCTGGACCAACTCCAAGGTTGACGCTTTCAAAAAAACTCCCATTGCAGTAATGAAAGTTGACACAGCGCTCTGTTGCGCTACGCAAGACTTTCTGCGGGATGTAAAATATTATGTTTCCACTGAAGTTTTGGAAGGCGTAAAGCCATAAATAGAATACAGACAGACCCAGTTCGTGACGCGCGAGTGTCGAGATGGCCACACGCGAGGAAACAATTTGCGCTCGGTTTTCTTTCTCTTTTTTTTTCTTTTTTTTTTGGCAACAGTTCTAGACTCTAGATTTGGTCCTGGGGTAGACTCTACATTTGGTCCTGGGGGGGGGGGGAAATGACATTTACCGTGACAGGTTCGGAAACAACATGACAAAAAAAATTGCACTCCAGTTTAAGCTGTGAAATACGCCACCCGGGCATCGAAGGTAAGCACTGTTTGGGAAGAATGGTCCCTTTCACAATGGTTCATTATTAATGCAGAAGGCTGAAGGGAATACTGTACATTTATGTAGTCCAAGGGTCGTCTCACCTCCATCTGTACACCCTATCGACATTTCATCTCAAATGTTTTCAGGCAAAGATTTGGGGAAGCATTGAAACCACTCATATTTATCCATAAACTTTGACGCAACAGGTAGAAGTCGGTTGGCTTTGTCTGGTGTAAAGACTGGAATCAACCTATAAGCACATCTGAGGCTCACTATATTGCTTAATTTGATGCCCCCCCCCACACACACACGCACACACCTGTCAATTTGATAACTGATATTTCTTGGCTCCGAGCAGTTGCCAGGCAACCAGCGGAGAGTCCTGTGTTTCGGAGTGTATAAATGTATCCACTATATGGTGCCCTCAAAAATTCCACAATGAATGGGGTGCCCACGCTGTGGACAGCATGTATACTCCTTTCTGTGAATGGTCCCACAGTGCAATGCAGGGGCAGGATAGACAGCCACCGTTTTGGCGCCTAACATTCCCATGTTGCCCAACTGAGATTTTTTTTTTTTTTTGCACAGAAGAATTAAAAAAAAACTATGCATCATGTAAATTGGGAGTTACAGAGACGCAGTGTGTTTTATTGCCGTAGGAAGGAACCAGGCGGTTTCCACACTTCCAGTCATAATGCCAACTTCAGCTCAACAGCTAGCCTTATATTTTACAAACAGACACGAGGGTGATATCAATCTTCTCATCTCTCTCTCTCTCTCTCTCTCTCTACCAGAAAGTGAATAAGTGTATTTCTCAAAATGTCAAGCCATTACTTTGAAGTGGTATTGCACTCTCATGAAATTGGGCGACTCGGAAGTGACAGATTTTCAAGCAGCACATGCCAACATAGCCGGACTTGAAGTCCCCAGTGTGGGCCGCGCTCCAAAAACATCAACAACTCATACTACAACTCGGTCGGGTCCGTTATTAAAAACGCCTCGCCTACAGTTTGGAATGCGGCCTAAATGCTACCGGTTCGCAGTCTCAAGCACAAGCCGAGATAACTCCTCCAACGACATAATCAGAGCTGCTCGTCAGAGAGGAGCCACAGAAGACGTTGGACAATATAGTACAAAAGGCCTCCTGACGGCAACTAAGTGAGTGTACAGCATTTTCCATTTGAAATCTAGTGGAGTCCCCCCCCCCCCCCCCCCCCCCCCCCCCCCCCCCCCCCCCCCCCCCCCACACGCACGCACACACACACACACTCTTGTTTGCAGTATTCAAGCACGGCCATCAAGGCCTTGGTGGAGGAAGAGGCTTGTCTTTGTGTATATTGTACATGGGAACTGGTTTTGCCTCTGTTTTTACTATTTTGAATGTTTTTACGCCCCCCCCCCCCCCCCCCCCCCCCCCCCCCCCCCCCCCCCCCCCCCATGTTTTTACGCCCCCCCCCCCCTCCCCACTCCACACTCTCCCTCTGTAAGCGGTCCAGCGTAGACAAGCGTGCTGCATTGTCCACTGTGGCATCGAGGTGTTTCAGCAAACACGTGAGTGCCCAAACAACGCTCGGCCCAAGGGGGTTACTCACCACTTTCTTCTTCGAGAGAGAGTCCGTTTGTTTTTCTATTTTGTCCATATATATATGACTCCATATACCGGAGCGCTGTGATGTCAGCCTTTTTCCCTCCGTGTTTGAGCTGGCTTCACAGACAGTCTTGATGGCTCATCAAGTCGTCATGCCCCCCCCCCCCCCCGCCCCCCGCCCACTTTTACAGCATTCCTTTCTTTATGTCCTGAGAGAGTTTTTTGGTTTTGTTTTTGTTTTCTCTCCTTAGCGCACACCGACTGAGCCGTAAAATCAGTCCATGAATAGACCAAAAGCTTCGAGGTGCACTCAAGGCCAGGTATGTTGTGTTGATAGTGGAGAAGCCCTGCCTCCCCGCGGAGTGCGATGCCACTCCGCGCCTGGCCCTCCTATTGGCGGAACAGTAGGAGGTCACAGTCTTTGAAAAGTCTGCCTTGGGTTTTCATACGTGTCAAAACAAAGGGGTTTGTGCGCCACAAGAGAGATTGCAGTGTGGGAGAGAAAAGGAGAAGAAATGTTGGTCGCCATGGCCTTGGTTTCACGTTCAACAGAGGAGTGATCACTGAGAAGAGGAGGAGGGGAAGGGGCCGGGGGGGGGTTGTGACTGAGTGACTGCCCGCCCAACAGACATGATAGATGGCTTTAATAACCTCTGGCTGCTTTTTTTTTTTTTTTAGAGTCCACCAGGATTTGTTGTTATTAAGATCCAGGTCTTATTATGATGACCACCTCTCTCGCCGTCTCCCACATGGCGCTGGGCGTCAGTCCAGACAGTCAAAACAAACACACAGTCAAAAGCCCCCCTCCCCCGCCTGTACTTGTGCTGATGTGGCACTTGTTGACGGTGCCAGCGTGTCTCGGCCCTGACCTGAGAACATGTGGCTCCACAACGCCACTCGGGAGAAACACCAAAACATTGTGCGCCGCGATCACCTGTGGAATCAATCCTACGCCACCTCAAAAGCATCCACCCGGTCTGACGCCACCGCATTCGCGCCCGGAATGCAAAGGCATGTTTGGGTTCAACGCCGGTCCTGATGCTGACGGTGGCTTTATCGAGCATTTCCGTTGTGATAAGAAAAGGCCGCGGGACTAGAGAGGGGAGCGCACCGGAAATTCACGTCGGACTGTGGGACCCACAAGAACTGCCGCTCATCACTGATGAAATCGTAAATGAGAACATTTTATTGAGCTTCCTTTTTTTTGTGTGTGTGTGGAGGGTTGGGCGGGGGGCACATAACAATCACAAACACTCTGCTCCAGTGTGTCTAAGTAGCGGGAAGTAGCTCTATCACAGGCATAGATTTGGTGAGGGCCCATGTTTTATTAATTTGCAGATGAGCTCAGCTACTGATGGCGCTGGCCGCCCATGGGTTCAATTAGGACAACACAGGCAGATGGGCAGATTATGGGCAGCTATTTAAGTGAGAGTGTACGTCTTCCTGACAGTTATAGTCCAAATGCAACAAATTGCACCTCGGTGGCGGCGAGCGGCGCCACACCATTCCTCCCCCGGTGACGAAGCAAGCCGGTGGGGCTCGGCCAGCCACGGGAAGACAACGCAGAGGCCGCGTGAGCCGAGGTCGGTCTGAGCCGACAGCACATTGAGGGGGGGGGCCGGGTGCGGCCCCATTCCCATTCGGTTAATAGGGGCCATTTAGAGGAACAGCGGCGTATGATGTTGCTTTGAGTGCACGCTCTCCACGCAGCCAGCCCCTAAACAGTCCCACTTAGCACGGCTCGCTCTCAACTGTTACACTTCTGCTGCCCGGCCCTCGCTGGGCCACGGAAGCCAGAGAGTGTTGACAGCCCGAAGAAACCCCGAACCGCGTAAACATCCCGTTTTTACAAATGCAAGACATTCGGGCGTGTGGGAATATTCCCCCCCCCCAGCGACCATAAAAGTGGGGACCGCCTGCGGTCTGCATGTGGGACAAGAAAGTGCTCGCAGCCTTTACTCCCCGTCGTCCGGGCTGAACATTTATTATGATTGATCGCGGCCTTGACTGCAACTTCGCTGCGCAATGAAAACAGTCTACTGTACATTGTCTCTGGAGCACATTGTGTGAAATTGAATGGCGGGGCCGTAAAAGTGGAACTGGAGACACCGACCCCGAGCGCGCCGGGCCCCGTGGGTTATCTCGCCCTCTCTGCGCCCTCGGTGCGTCGGGAAAAGCCGCCAAGCTGCAAAGCGCGCTACGTCGAGCCAGGGCCGACCGCTCGGGGAAACTGCGATTGTTTCTCAGCTGCGTCGGGGCGGCGTGTTTAGGCTACAATCAGTGAGATAAACCAGTCGCCCTCTCAACACCCTGACAGCAACACTCAGAGAGTGAGCACCAACAGGAGCAGCGTAGGGCCGGGCCCGGAGAGGAACAAAGCTCATCCTCAGTTTTGTTTTTCTCCTTGCACAAGTGCGGGTGCTTTCACTCCGAGTGCTGTGTCTTCAGAGCCATATATTTGGGGTTTTTACAACCTCTCTCTCTCCACGACGAGAGTCGCCTGGCTTCCTCGGCCACCAGGGGAAGCGACGATTGTACACCAGTCATACGTAAATGACTGAAAATACTCATTCCTTCATCCCGATACAAAGTGAAATCTTGAATGCGTGAAATTCCTGCAATCGGACCCAAATCTTAATCCCTGACCCCGGGAAGTACTTCATCATCCGGACCCACTAACCCGTCCCCCCCCCCCCCCCCCCCCCCCCTTCCTTGTTCGCCTGCCACAGCTTTCCCTATTCTGTGCTCCAGCCAGGACAGGGCAACGGGGCACCGCTCACGTGCTCGGTGGGTCATTAATTCTTTGGGATGGCCATGGGAGCAGCAGAGCAGGCGAGCTTTGTTGTTTGATAACGGCTGAAATGGTGGTGGGGAGGCAAAACAGATGTTTGTGTTGGCTGGTGAGGGAACACGGCATACCTGATGCCAACCCAATCACCTTCTCATGCCAGCCAACAGCTGCCCAAACACAACTACGGCCAAAGTCTGGCAAAAGGAAACGGGGGTGACCAGATCAGAATTATTATTATTATTATTATTATTATTATTATTATTATTATTATTATTATTATTATTATTATTATTATTATTATTATTATTATTATTATTATTCATCAGCAGCTCTTTCAGGCTGATATTATTTTTCTGAATATCCCAAAGTCAAGGAGTGAACCGTGACCGACATCCTTTACGTTGTACAATCTTAATCTTGGCTGTGAGATTATTCAAGGCAACTTTGCTTTTCATTTGCATGTTTAAATCCGAAGGTCAACTGGTCACTCATAAATAAAACAAAAGAACAAAAACATACAGCGGTTTGTCCGCCCGTCTCCAACAATTGTGCGTAGCCAATGTTCACAGCGCTTGTGACTTTGAGTCGAGATGAGAATCTTAGCCGAGAGGACACAAAGAAAAGGCACCATAGACTAACCCAGATTTTTTTTTTTTCCGCTGGCCATGGTAAAAATATAACAATGTATGCGCATACATAGACCCCAGAACAAGGACAGTCCATTTAACTCTCTCCTGCCTCTCCACTCTACTGATACGAGCCATTCATCACCGCCCACCTTCACATCTGTGTGCTGCATGCAAAGGACAATGCGTGTGTGCAAGTGTGTGTATGTATGTGTGTGTGTGTGTGTGTGTGTGTGTGTGTGTGTGTGAGAGAGAGAGAGAGAGAGAGAGAAAGAGAGAGAAAGAGAGAGAGCAGATTACAGATAAATATCCTCTACATATCCCACACGTTTGGATCCTGTTGTAGAATTCCACACCATTCATGAGATTCAGACTACGAGGAATGCAGTGTGTGCAGCTTGTGCTGCCCTCTACCGCTCTTTTCATAAACTACAACTAGTTAGAGGCTTTGTGTCTAAAGCTTAGGGGTTAAGGAAAAGATTTAAATGATGCCACTACATTTAAAGCTGCAAATGCACTTAAAAGAAAAAAGCCTGTTCATTTATTGCAAATGTCAAATATATGAATTTGTCTTCTGTATGGTTTCAAATATTTCATTAAAAGAAACAACTAGAGCGTTTATTAATCACCAGAGCTTTATAACTCAACATCAATATGTTGGAAAGGAATCTATAGCTAAATGGTTTCTTAAATATGCTATGTGTTATTTTTTCCCAGAACAGAAATGTGTAGTATTACAGAGAAAGCTGCTGCAGCTGCTGCTAATTGCATTCTTACAATCTTAATTACAAAGCACTTGCCTGGCTCTAGTGGGATGCTTGCCTCTGGATGCAAAAGCTTGTTTACTAAAGAAACATTCCTCAGATGTTGTTTCGACAAAAAAGTTCACTCACTGCTCACTAATTGCGCCTCTGTGCTGCGGTGCTGTCTATTTGGTAGCGGATAATGAGGCACGCACCTGAGAAGAGAAAGAGCTCCGTTGTCATGATGCAGAAAGATGGTTAATCCGGAATTATCATTAGCTCATTTGTCATCTCCGACTAAGCAAAAAGGTGGAGCAAGGGTATCAAAGGAGGCCAGTAATGAGGACCCACGGTGGCCAGCCAGGTTGCCGTGGTTTCGTGCGGTGCATTAATGCATGTCATCATTTACTGCGTCTGTGACCAGACAAGGACGCGTGGCGTGCTAATTGAAGAAACCTTTCACTGCTCCATCCCCCCCCCCCCCCTTGGACACAGGTCACATCTCATTAACGGTGGTCTCACTGCATGGGGAGTCATTCATTACTGGTCATTTAGAGGAGACTAAAAAAAGGGGGGGGGGGGCGAAGGGAATTCCTATATGCACATACGGTACAGTTCATGGCAGGTGTTCTAGCTAATTTGATCATATCTGAGCAAATCCAATTGTGAGGAATTCAAAGCTTTGAAACCTTCCTTTCAGTGACACCACAAGGAGAACAAATGCAATGCTGCATCAAGAAGAAGGGTGAAGTATGCCTTTGTTTCAAAAACAGGAATTTTTATTTTGGAATGAAGGGATATTTACAAGAAAGAAGAAAGAAAAAAAAACCCCATGGCAGGTTGTCATGCACATTAGGAATCGCAAAATATATGTACGACTGCAAGAAAAGAAAAAAAAAACCTTACTACACCACAACTTAGCAAATCTTCGCATTTCTGTCACATTAGCCAGAAAAACTGCAATAAAAATAAACCGCTGAGCTTACGCCAGGGCTACAAGGTCCGGGAGCAATCCCACTCTAAGAAAAGGAGACCCACGCAGCCCTGTGGTCAGTGCTTGTACCTGGATGTTCAGTGCACGTGGACATTCATAGTGCAACCATCGAATGGCAGCGCGCAGGTAGAAAAGGCTCGTCTGAGATTATTAACAGCATTTCGGTGGCTTCAGTGCACTCACTGCAAACGAAGCCAGGAGAATGTCTTTTTGTTTTCTAAAGGCTACACTGTGCCCGCCTCTGGCCTGATGGAACTACACTTCCCTACATGCTCAACTGCTACATCAAAGAGGGAGGAGGAAAAAAAAAAGATAGCGCAAGCCTAAAGTTTGCAGGGTGGCAAGAGTTCATGGGTGTTTTTCTTTTGCTCTGTGGTCGTGAACCAACTAATAATGGAAGTGTTATGATCACAAGATATTTTCTTGATAAGGTCTTGACATAGTGATCTCATGATCATTTGACACAAATCCATCTTTAATCTCAAATTGAGTATTCATCCAACTCTTCATAATTGCCAAAGAACAAACTGACTAAAAGTCCCCTGCATTTATGGGCAGTATAGTGTTGACGTATTGCTGAAGTATGGGAGGTTAATTCCCATTTCTGATCTATCGTGGTCAACTTGGCTGCATGGCAACGGTTGTGGACTGATTGTTCTAGTTACACCATTGGTCCATTGGTGTGTATGTGTGAGCAGAGTAGGCAAATGCAAATAATAATAATAATAATAAAAAATAAAAAAAACGGCCGTGGTATGTCATCTAGTCAGATTTTGCAACTTTTCAAGCAAATTGTGGCTTGTTTCCAGTGGTAGTTGACATGTGCTCCACGACAGCATTTAATTATCTAACTATTTATCTGAGATGATGTGGGGGAAAATGAAACACAAACACAAATTGTAGCATGAAAACAACCCCTGGGGAATCCACTGCCAGGGCAATCTTAACAATCAAATCTAAACTTCAATCTGCAACTCAAATTTGGACTATTAGTTGAACATGGGATAAAAAAACTGATTTAACAACAATTTTGGAAAGATAGCAACAAAAATATTCTAAAAAAAATACTTCATAAATTCATGCTCTGTGCTAAAATCAAGTCATGGCCTTAATCTCCACTAAATCTAGCTGAAATCTACTAACAACACACTGACACTACCAACACCCGTGGCTTCTACAGCCCCCAGTAACCGAGTCCCCAACAAATTATGAAAATCAAAGAGCAGTCCGAGACAAGTGCAAATCCTCCCTGAGACTGGCCGGTGTGCTACACAGACGTCGGCTTCGGCATGAGACAACCACACTAGGAGGCTAAAAGAGTCGCGCTGAAACTGTGTTTGGTGCCATTTGGTGCAGCTCCAGTTGCACTATTTTCACACAACACTAAAAACACAGATTCATCACGGTCATCAATCAGTCACTACGAAGGCTCTTGGAGCAGCATGTAAACCAGACTGATTAGAAATCAAGCGGATCACAGACAAAAAATTTTTTTTAAGTGTATTACTCAGTTATTATTGCTAAAATGATTATCACTGAGTTATTTGAGCAATGGAACACCCTCTGGATACCTGACCAGGAGCTGGCCTGGATCCACAGATATTCGAGGCTGTGAGAATTCACAGTAACGAGAGATGGGCTGGTGGGGGCAAAGCGGGGGGACTCGGCATGTCACGGACCCGCATGCTTAAGTGGACTTGTCCTTCTGGCTGCCAAGAGGACCGTCAAGTCATCATGAGTCTTTGAGATGGCCGCGGCTCTGCAGGCTCTGGAAGTGGGCCTCCCTTAGGATGCGGTTGATGCGCAGGTAGGACACCAGGCTTTTGGGGCCGGCCGGTTCTGATGAGTCCGCGGTGCTGAGGGGACTGCGGGGGCCCGCAGCGCATTGGCTGCTGCAGCTCCCGGCCGCATGCTCTGGAGTGCTGAGGCTGCTGCTGCTCTCGCTGTTGGATGACTGAAATGCAGATGCCAACATTAACAAACTCCGTGAGGAGCAGAGAGAGATCAATCTGTCACCATCCAAGGTTTTAAACAATTCAATGAGGGCGAAAAAAAAAAAAAAAAAAAATCATGACTAAAATGTAATAGAGTGCAACATTTTAAGGCACAGCATATGGGGGGGAACTAAACATTGACATTGATGCTAAAAAGACTTGTTGCGGAAAGCAAAAGCCATATATTGACAGAGCAGCAGCAGCAGCTTCAGTACTTCCTGGGTGTCTACAAAGGATGCTTTTGGCTGAGAGAGTCACGGCAGTTAAGACTGGAAAAGCGCATATAGCACAAGTAAGATGGGAGCCGATGTGTGTGGCCTATGCAGACAGCTGAATGAAGGTAAAAGCAATCTGTTCTGCAAGATCTTTTTGAGACGGATGAAGGAAAAAGAACCTCAACCTCCCATCTAGACATGTTGTCTGCCAAGCAAACTCTGAAATGCCTGTATGTGGTGTAAACTATACAGTGGCCCTGAAGGGTCAAAATAATGTGCAATTGCAGATCATGGAAAGAATATGTCAAAACCTGACATCTTGTAATTGGACAGCAGAGGAACAGTTAATTCAATATATGCGTTTCTGTGGGACACTAGACATGTTGGTCCACTTCTGAGCCACATGATTCCCCCCGCTAGAATCTGTCCACACAGAAAGATATTGCAGCGCCAAGTGTTTTTTATTTGTCAAACCCATCTGCATGCGGCAAAGTAATCTGTACCCATAGCTTAGTACATGTGTCCAATAAACCTACGAAATGCTTTTGCATTAGCATCCATCTTTCGACAGAGAGGCCGTACTTCCGCCACCTCACACCTCCACAGTACTATTTTTTTCAGGCATGCTAGATAGGTGCATAATTACTCTAAAGATAATGTAACACAACGAACTAGCCAAAACCTAAAATAGTAATAGTAACAACAATAATCTACACGTAATATGCATTATGTATGTATAATTGGTTTACATTGTATACATCACTCCTCATTTTTTTTCTTATTTACATATTTAATATTTATGACTCCAAACTGATCGTCAATATTTTACTTTTAGTGTTTATTTGCTGCTGTAACACCCGAGTTTCCCCATAGTGGGACAAATAAACGCTTATCATATTGATTATTTTCTTATGGCCACCTAATTTTACTTTTATTTGTGGGTGTGCATATCAAAGAGGATTTATAACAACACTAGTCTGCACATTTACTGTTGTATCGGCAGACAGGACACAGATGTGTCTAGTCCGTTTATATAGAGTGATTATATTATTTATTGTAATCCACTCTTAGGTCTAACTTTGTTTGTTAGCTTTTATGTATATGCAAGTATTTACTTTCATATTTTTATTTTGCGCTTATGTTTTTTCATTGTTTTTTGTGCACTGTTAAGAGGGAGCCATAAAACCAACAATGTTATTTCCAGCAACTGCATCATGTAATAGTTGTGTATATGACGAATACATCTTGAAAGCTACTGTTGCCAAAACTTTCCTATGCATGTGTTGAGTGACGTTTACACCTCTGAGCTTGTTTGCAATAACTGTTACTCTACACGACCAGAAAGCTGACCACAACTGCGCTTTTTAGTGTTAATAATTTTTTTTGCAAGTGGTTTACTTCTGACACAAACTACAGTCTGTAAAAAGGTTACCTAAATGTTGTTTGTGTAGGTTTTACATTTCCTTTGAGATCATAAAGTGTCTATAGATGTTCTGCTTCAGTGTAGTGAGTTAGTACCTCAGTGTCCCACGCATCCCGGCCAGGCGCTGGAGACCGAGTCTGAGATCGGGTTTGTCTTTTGGCCTGAGGCACCGGGTGGCCACTCCCCTCATTACCACCACAGCGCCGTCGTTTCCTGAAAGGGAACGAGCACACAGGCACGTAAACAACACAACCCCGCAAACAGATATATAAATACACCAACTGTTGCTGGCTTGTGGGACTACCGATCACCTGTTAGCATTATGAGACATTTAAAAATAATGGTCAACGTGACGTTACTCCATTATTAGCTACAGAGCAACATTGGTTCGATTAGTTCGTATAACAGCGGCTCTCACTCACCTGCTTTCAGTCAACATATGATGTCACTAAATCTCCGACCAGTTCCTTCCTTGTTCTTCTTGCCTCCTGTTAGTATTCTGACCACACTGGCTGGTTGGGGTTTTTGACTTGATCACGGAGCTCGTATCGCAGGAGAGGGCGGCGGTATTAAAAGTTAAAGGAGGCCAACTGCCGTGGTAAAGAAAAGAGAACGAAAGATGGCCTGTGAGCTAGCACTACTAAACTTGATTGTCTGGCTAATTACTCCAGATAATGACGCTTTAGTTTAATTCATTTCATCAGCATTGACGAACATTTCAAGGCAAACAACACACGAACAAATAAAATACAAAAAGGCCAGGCGTTACCGGACAAGCTAGTTCAGGAGCCAGCGCCTTATCATTTGTTAGAAGCTAATGCTAACGTTAACGACAGCTAACCTTCTTTAGCTGATGCTAGTCATTTGCTGGCCGACAACAGTCCAATATTGCAAGATTTGCGTGGTTTCTTTCCCGCAAGGCTGACAAATATGTGTACTTTGTCAAATAACAACTTTTTAAAGCCACATTTAGACAATGATATTAGCCTGACATACATCCACAGCCGACCGCGGCGGTTGTGTTTACATGAAACTGCGGCTGCGCGGAAATGCTGCCTTTAAGGACTGTCAGAGAAGTGGAGGCGTGCTGATCGAATCCAATATTGCAATTTATGATCCTTAACGTGTCGGTTATATATAATACTGGTATATGATATATAACACTATATAACATAATGCTCTTCACTAATTTGAGATTTAAAAAAATCGCAGAAGAGGCTGAATAGGATTTATTACCTGCCGGTTGCTCGGAGCTACGTGTACCGCTGCCTGTCGGTGCAAACTACAGCGCCACACCTGTTGCGGGGTCTTTGACGATGATGATGTCCGAGAGAAGACGCGCGTGGACAGCAATAACAATGGGTGTGCTAGGTCTCTCACGTCTACATCATCTGTCAACTATCAACTGGGTATCACAACCAGGAATGCCACGCAGTGTTATAAAGCTACTCTGCTGGACATGCTGAGTTCATGCATACATGAGATGAAGGTTTATGGTTTTGAAGGTTGAAATGAGTTAAAGTTTGACATAGTCAGTGTGATGCAACGATAGCACAGTGTCAATGGAGCTTTGATGAAATTACTTTGATCTTAACATCAAAGACATTGATTTCGAGCTGATCCAAGCTCATTTCCGATACAACATTTCAAAATGAATCTTCAATACACTTGAACGTGACTTTGGTGTGAAAATGTAAACGCCCTTGTTATGAATGAATGAATGTCGTAAGTTTTACTAAACTACAGCGTGTTATGAGACCGTTTATTCAGCTGCACAGCGAGCATGAAGTCCCCATCCACCACAGCAGGAGACTATATATATATATACATACCTATATGTATATGTACAATTTTGTTACAGTGTCCAAATTCTAATAACCTTGGGGAACTACATCATGTCATTGTTTATAACACAGCATGTTTGATCAATCATTTTGGGGCATAAAATAGGGGTTGGTAACCGTCTTCCAGGACCTTTAACGCCACTCTCTGGAAAGAACCATGGCTCAGAGACTCATTCGTTGTTCCGTCCCAGAGGATGGCGCTGTTTGCGTTGCTAAAGTTTGAATGAAAACCGAGTAGATTAATATAATTGAAAATAACAATCAAAAACATTCAAGTATTGCAGACAGTGTGAGCAGCAGCTCCCACGCCCCCAAAAAACAGTAAAAGCTTCTTTTTTTTAATGACAAAAATATGAAACAATTTCCAACCACTGAATGCAAGTTGGCTTCATTAGAAATAAAGATGCTGTTTTGTAAAATCCTTGAAATAAACACATCCAACGCCGTCGGACCGATGACCACCATAACAACCCGGAAGTTACACAGTAAGCGCCGCCCGTCCAGCCTGTAGTAAAGAGAGAGAGAGAGAAAAAAAAAACGCCTCCGCCAATGAGTCGAGAGAAGGACGGAGGTGAGATTATCACGGATCCTCAGCGGCAGCGGTCCTGACAGCGTGAAGGGGAAAGCAGCGAAACAATCGCCATGGGCAGCACCGACTCTAAACTCAACTTCAGGAAAGCAGTGATTCAGCTGACAACCAAAACACAGGTACACGCGCGTCCACGCCTTAGAATAAAGGATTATACATAGGGGAGGGGGGCGGGGAAGACACGAGCGCTCCGGAGAACATCACCGAAGAGATGAGATGACGCGTTTCATGTGAAAAAAAAAAAAATAAACTAAAACGCGTCATGTTCCATATAGCCTCTCCGATTCAATGCATTAATGTCGCATCATCGTTATATTTATAAGATCGACGCTCAAGACTGGGTGTCGGGGCTGTTTGTCCTAAACAGACGGATGATGCGAGCGCGGATTCTGCGACCGTCATCACCAAATCTGTTTTCAGCCCAGAGGCTTCATGTGTGCCTTCTGACGACAGATTCAAAACGGTGGCGTAGCTGAGTTGATGCTGGTGACGTGGGGTCTGCGGTCGCGGGCGGCAGGTGGACTGGAATCAGATAATGCTCAGCAGAGGTCGTGTTTACATTGCCATTAGGGTAGGCCCCGGGTGAGCCGTGTAACACAAGACCAAACAACCACCTATGTGTTCTAAGGGAAAGGGCAAAACATGCTATTCTAATGCACTGCAGTCAGATGCGAGCCAAGGAAGACACGGCTATTCAAAACCTCACTCACATGAAGTGCTGCTATTTGGGAAATGATATGTGTTATTATTATTATTTCTTTTTCCAACCCCCCCCCCACAGCCAGTGGAAGCCACAGACGATGCATTCTGGGACCAGTTCTGGTCAGACACCACCACCACAGTCCAGGATGTTTTTGCACTGGTGCCAGCGGCGGAGATAAGAGCTGTTCGAGAGGAGTCGCCCTCAAATTTAGCAACCCTCTGCTATAAGGTTGGGAGCTGTAGACATGTTTACAGGACAGCAATCAATGACATCTATGCAATTGAAATGTTTTGCTTTTTTTTATCAAATCCATACGGGGACATTAAAGCTACCTCGAGGATAAATATGATTTTGAAACAATGCAGGAGTTTGGTTTGTTAGAGCTGACATCTGTCTGCAAGGCACTGCCTCCTGCTCTCAGATGTGGGAACAAGTGAGTCAACACCCCTTCCTTTGCCCTCACTTCCTGTCTCTGGCTTCCAATTCGAAGCCTTTCAGGAACAAAACAGACTCAGCACTTAGTAGAATACAGTCTAATCAAATAAAAAGTTGCACACCTCCCAGAGTAAATAACATTAAGTATACACAATGTATATGCTGACCCAAACAAAAACCTGACATTGTTGACCATTGCCTTTGTTCAGATCTTGCATATTTGTTTTCAAAAAAATTAAAAATAAATAAAAACATCATCATTGTTAATGGCACAGTAAATGAGATTTTATATTGTGGTGTTTTTTCATTCCCCATAGGATACATTTGAACTGAATGTTTAAAGAATATCAAGTTGTTTATAACATTCATATAAACACTATATTACCAGTGTTCTAATGGGGGTGGGGGGGGGAACATTGCAGGAACAATTTGTTATCACACTGTACATGCTGATTGGGTCATTCCTATTTAACCAACTCAAAATGAACACACATCTTGCGGAAGCAAATGTAATTTGAACATTCGCATGATATGAACCCTGTATGAAGCTTTTTTTTTTGCCACATGAAACAATCTTAGAGTTGCCATACTCGGTCACTCACATGATTTTCCTCTGCCATGTTTTGGGACTCCTCAGGCCGTGGAGAAACTGGTGCAGGGTGCAGAGTCGGGATGCTCCACAGAGAGGGAGAAGCAGGCCATCCTGAACTGCACTCGCATCCTGACGCGCATCCTTCCCTACATCTTTGAGGACCAGGACTGGAGAGGATTCTTTTGGTCGACAGTGCCTGGTGCAGGACGGGCCGGGGTGAGTGGAAACAGCAGAGTGAGAGAGAGAGAGGCACACGTTTAACATCAAAACAAACGCGCTTTTTTTAATCACTCCCAACATCCATTATCGGAGCGCAACACTGTTATTTGCACGATATTGCTTTGAACATAAAATGCATTTGTTTAGGTAAGGGCTAGGTATTAAAAATAAAGACAATTTTCTCATCAGGCTTTCCAGATGCTTAATCTCTGCAGTGATACTATAAAACAAATGCTCCGAGGTAACAAGCAAATTTTTTCCCCCCATACACTACAACTACACAACTCTAAATAAGATGATGATTTGAATTGGTCTCCTCATTCCACTTCCAGTTGGTAGACGACTATATATATGTAATTGTGCAGCTGTACTGAGCCATTTCTTTAAAGCCATGAGCGCTTAAAACAAACAAAAAAAAAAAAAAGAGGCAGAGAATCATTTTCTGGACACCTGGATTCAGTCTCATAAATCTATTCTTCCTCGGCAGACGGATGAGTTGGATGACGACGACGGAGCGCGGCCCCTGGCCGAGTCACTGCTCCTGGCCGTCGCCGACCTGCTCTTCTGTCCGGACTTCACTGTGCACAGCCACAGGAGAGGCCCTGTGAGTACTTTTCACACCTCCCCAACATCCAAGCCCAAAACAAAGCTTGCTGCTCATTCATTGTGAAGGTTAGACAATGTTTTCTTAAACCACCGTTTCCTTCTTCCCGGTCTTAAAGTCGCACAACTAACCCGTCACTCAAGTTTTCTCTGAAGAGAGGACACAGATCACTGTCAGTCGGCGTCACCCGAATGGATTCTTCCTCCTAACAATAGACTAGAGCTATGCAGAATACAATGGACATTTTTTTAACCTTTCCTGGTAAACTGTGATACACTACGCCGATTCTTTTTTGCCATCATTTTACCATTCCCATGATTGAAATCACACCAGGGGCTCGGATATCACACTGACTGACTCGCAGGGCCAGCAGACAGAGACACACCAGCATTCGTGCACACGTGCACACCCCCGAATGGCCAAATTATCCTAACCCCCCCAGTCTGCATGTCTTTCCACTGTGGGGGGTGTGAAAATGCCATTTGAATGGCTTTTGTTTTTGCCCCATGTAGGACTCAGTGGAGAGCATGCAGTCTATAGACAGCTGTGAATACATCTGGGAGGCAGGGGTGGGCTTTGCGCAGTCTCCCCCGCTCAACTACATCCATGACCTGAACAGGTGAGTTGTTGGGCTGTGCGGCGAATGCGCCACAAACGCGCTCTCCTCGTCAGTCTGCACGTGGGACTGACCGGGCCTTTGTTTGTGTCCCCTCAATGCGTGCGTCCGACGATGTGCAGGACAGAGCTGCTGAGACTGTTACTCACCTGCTTTTCTGAGGCCATGTACCTCCCTCCTTCAACGGACAACAATGTCCTCAACCCGTGGGTGACCTTCTTCTGTTCTACAGAAAACAGGTGATGGCCAGACCACACGCTGTGACACGTGTCATTTTTGGCTGTTAGATATAACGTAGAGATGCATTTCTATTCAGGACTGCCCTCAATTCCAGTTTCGGTGAAATGTTAGTACAAATTACGGCATATTAGAAACTTAACTTGCTCTTGGCGTCTTTGTCCCCAGACACGCTCTGCCGCTGTTCACCTCTCTGCTGAACGTGGTGTGTGCCTACGACCCAGTGGGCTACGGCATCCCGTACAACCACCTGCTCTTCTCGGACTACCGGGAGCAGCTGGTGGAGCAGGCGGTGCAGATCCTCATCGTGGCGCTCGAGCACGACGGAGGGGTCCCCCACCGCCCTGCCTCGCCGTCCAGCATGGACGAACACGAGGTACGACACCGAGATCGCTGGGGGGGAAAAAAAGTCAAGCAGATGACCACACGTCATGCGCGAAAAGCATCACTAAAATACGTCTCTGTATCTTTGTGCAGTCTACAGGCCCTGAAAACCTGTTTGTGAATTATTTGTCCCGGATTCACAGAGAGGAGGTACTTCCAATCATCACTTTTAATTAAATATGCAAAGTTTTTTTTCCTGCAAAGGTCACCGGGCTAAAAACGTCTTCTGTGCTCCAATTGGCAGGACTTTGACTTCGTATTGAAGGGCCTGGCTCGTCTGCTGACCAACCCTTTGAGTCAGACTTATTTGCCCAACTCCACAAAGAAGATCCAGTTCCACCAAGAGCTGTTGGTCCTCTTCTGGAAGCTGTGCGACTTCAACAAGGTTGGAAAGAGCTAAAAAAGAAAACGTTTGTTTGGTTTTTTTTGGCTCCGAAGGCAAACCCATGAAATACTGAACACTGTGCCTTCTTCATTCAACACAATCCCCCTTTGGTTCTTCTCCAGAAATTCCTGTTTTTTGTCCTGAAGAGCAGCGACGTGCTGGACATTCTGGTCCCAATCCTGTTCTACCTTAACGATGCCAGGGCCGACCAGTGTAAGCCTCGCCTCGGTTCAGGTCATTTGAACGCGTGGCCCAGGAGCCTCTGAATCACGTGTGCAATTATTCTCCCCCTTGCGTGCAGCCCGCGTCGGACTCATGCACATTGGCGTGTTCATTCTGCTGCTGTTGAGCGGCGAGAGGAACTTTGGCGTGCGCTTGAATAAGCCCTACTCCGTCCACGTGCCTATGGACATCCCAGTGTTCACAGGAACTCACGCCGACCTGCTCATAGTGGTGAGACACTGTCTATTTTGCGTCATCACACGTTGCAGTGGTCTTGGCTGCTTGCTAATAATAGTAATAAAAAAAAAAAAAAAGCTGCTCACTCGTCGTTTGTTTTTATAGGTGTTTCACAAAATCATCACCACAGGCCACCAGCGTCTGCAGCCGCTGTTTGACTGCCTGCTCACCATTGTCGTAAATGGTGAGTTGCGTTGGCGCCACCTGCTGGGGACACGCGCAGACTTGATTTGCTGCGTTTTTCATTTTCAGCACGTGTTGAGTTTTAACACGCTTATGTATTTCTGGTTGTTGGGCAGTGTCTCCCTACTTGAAAAGCCTGTCCATGGTGGCGGCCAATAAACTGCTCCACCTGCTGGAGGCCTTCTCCACCAGCTGGTTCCTGTTCTCTGCAGCCCAGAACCACCACCTGGTGTTCTTCCTCCTCGAGGCCTTCAACAACATCATCCAGTACCAGTTTGACGGTGAGAGGCAGGGCTTACTGCGGGAAAAACGTCCGGGCATTACAGCTTCTGTCGTGCAGCTGTTGTACATTAATCCGCCCCATCCATTTCGTTCTCCCCGCCAGGCAACTGCAACCTGGTCTACGCCGTCATCCGCAAACGCAACGTGTTCCACCAGCTGGCCAACATGCCATCTGACCCGGCGTCCATTCAGAAGGCTTTGCAGAGAAAGATGAAGTCACCGGTCGCCATGTCCCGCACAAGCTCCCAGGAGACCGTGTCCATGGAGGGCTCTCACCCGGCTGTGCCGGCAGAACCTGGTACACTGAAGACCAGTCTGGTCGCTATTCCAGGTACTGACCGTCTCTTGCGCTTTTATAGATTGTTTGAATGATCACATTTTGTGAAATCATTCATAGCGAATGACTAACGGCTTTTCCTCAAGTGACTCGTGCTTTCCCCCGCAGGCATCGATAAACTCACCGAGAAGTCCCAGGTGTCCGACGATGGCACCATGGTGTCCGTCCCAAAGACAGCCATCCCACACACTGTCCACCCGGACCAAAGCGCAGCCACCGGCACCAGTGATACGGAGTCAAACTCGGGCAGAGACAATGAAGTAAGTGCGTTTGCCTGCGTGCGCGCGTGTTCAGGCGCGTTTGCACTTTGCTAAATCTATCGCGTCACGTTATCAGGATGTTTTCTACACTGAGGCAGAAATGGAGAGACGGCGTTTGTCGAGCGCCTCTTCGACACCATTTTGGGTTCCCACTCCAGATTGGGTCGGTAGAATGTTTTCCTCGCATCCCTGCCTTTATTTCGTCCACACATATTGCATATTTAGCAGGATGAGAAATTGACGCAGGTTTACTTGCTCTGCGGCAGGTGCTCTCCTGGAAGTGTAAGCTACCCTTGCAGACCATCATGCGCCTGCTACAAGTGTTAGTTCCCCAGGTGGAGAAGATCTGCATCGACAAGTATGGAAACTGGGTTTCCCCCTTTTATGTAAACGCCACATGCTGGGCTGAGATTCTTTTCAAATGTGACCAAACACATACATAAAACGTGCCCACATCTCTCTGCAGGGGTTTGACTGACGAATCGGAGATCCTCAAGTTTCTCCAGCACGGCACATTAGTGGGCCTGCTGCCGGTTCCTCACCCCATCCTCATCAGAAAGTATCAGGCCAACGCAGGCACTGCCATGTGGTTCCGCACTTACATGTGGGGTGTCGTCTATTTGCGGTGAGTCAGACATATAAGCTGGGCACTACGCAGGTCGTAATCATTTGTCCACACCAAATAAAACCTTTTGGTCTTTTCCCCTCCCAGCAACGTCGACCCTCCCATCTGGTACGACACCGACGTCCGACTTTTTGAGATTCAGAGGATGTAGACGCAAGACGCTTTGACACCACGGGCCTTCTCGACACCACGGCTCCCCTTTCCCTCATTATCTGCTCGTTTCCTAGTAACCGTCACTGTGTAACCATAACCATTTACATAATGCTTGCACTTAGGCCACTCGCTTGGGCCGAAGAGTCATCCACGCGAGTGCAGGGATAATGCTCAGATTAAGAGGACAGCTGATTGAATTATGGTCCATAAAAAAAGAACCAAAAAAAGACTCTTCTTCAGACCACGTAACGTCCGTCTGAGATAACTTGAGCGCTCGCTGAAAGCCCAGTCTCTTTTCTTGACAGCATGAAGGAGGAAGTATCATTTCACTTTTCTGTCAACGTGTAACAGAGACTTGTAACATACTTATCTTGGTTGGCACAGTGTTGTCGTTTCACACTGTCCGACTTCCCACGCTTTAACGTGAACTTGGACTCCCTATAAATTGTCTTGTTTTTGTGGTTGTAGTCTATGTGATAATGCAACTACAGGAATTGTGGAGACAATACAGATGTTTTTTATGTTTATGACCAGGTTTAAGTTTAAAGCTAGCCGACTATGCTTGATGTTGAAACCTCTATTTTCCTGAATATATATATATATATATATATATATTGACTCGGTATCTCCAATTTGTCACATTACTGATCAGGCCCCTTTTACGCTGAGTGTTGTTGGATGCTCTGCTGCAGTAAAAAAAAAAAAAAAAATCAACCAATATCCTCCAGCTTTTGTGGGGGTATGCAACAACACACTGTGTTAAACTGGGCTGCACACAAAAATGTGTTTATAAAGTCCAGAAGAGTAAGATACTGTCCTCAAACATTCAACTACTGCATGAATGAAAAAGGTATTGCTTTTAATAATTTTTCGAATTAAAATAATTTATTATATAAAATAGATAACAAAAATTATAATACATACTTCCATACAACGCATTCACTTAAGAGATTAAATAGACCTCAAACAGACTTGCAACGGAGTGCATGCGGTAAAATATTCCAAAAGGAAGACCCACATTTACGATGGCGGCCCACGTTGTGAATCTGTAGAAGTGCAGCTCCATGGTTTGATCAAACTGGGGCCGAGCACCAAATGCGGGCATGATCCACATCTGTCAATAGAGAATATGTAAATGAGCTCAAGACAGGAACACTGGCTCTGTGCAAGTATAGTTGATAACAAAAAAAATATATATATATATATATAATTGAAACTTACAATGACATTCGCAAGCAGCAGAAACGCAGACACTTCCTTCAGGACCCTCCTCTTCCAATTCAGCTCGTTAACACTGGCGTGCAGGAAGCAGTTGGACTTACTGCTCTCCATCGCGAAGCTCATCTCCATGTGCTCTTGGAGGGCGTGCGCGTTGGTGTGCAGAGCCGCCTCCTGCATCACGTGGAAGGGCTCCCGGTGCAGGCCCTCGATGATGAAGTAGTTCTGAAGGCCCAGCTCCAACACCGTGAGCACAGCCCAGGCCAGGTTGAGGATGTTCAGGTAGCCCCGGGACCCCGTCGCCACCACAGCCACGATCGTGAAGTAGCTGATGATGAACTGCCCAAGGGAGGCTCCCACCAGGAGCCCCATATCCAGACTCCGAGTGGGGTTTTTCTCAGATACGTGCTCCCTGTGGTCCAGCCTGGAGGAGAGAAGCTTTAAGAGTCGCTCTTGAAGTACAATATCCATTCATTCACTCACGGTCATTGGCAAGCATACCACAAGAAGTACCAGGGTACCGAAGGAGCACTTCAGGGCCACTTGCCTGTAGACAATGCAGCCGACTATGGCCGAGATGGACATCAGGCTCACGATCACTATATTTGCGATGAAATGAATGAGCAGGGCCTTGTCGCGATTCTCGTCGCCCTCGCGTAGAATGTAGACCTCGTAGAGTATGAACGCGATCAGTCCGGACACCACCAGGATTACGCCCGCGACGGGCCCCGCGCGCACATCTCTCGGGCGAAACGTGACGTTGTGGTGGCTGTGATCGTCCACGAGGCGACCCACGTTTTTCCACATGACGTAGGCCATCGCAGAGGCAAACAGGCTGTACTCAATGTTGAAGGGGTAGAGGTAGTAGGAGGCCTCTTTGAAGGTGTCGCAGACGGAGTGGCTGCATATGCACTCCTTGCCTCCAGAGGTGGTGGCTGCAATGTGGAGAAAAGCGTCGGGGTTATTGTGCGCCACAGCCGTGAGCGCACCGCATCGAGGGGGAGGCGACAAAAACGCACCTCTGTACCACTTGTACGAGACGCTGACATTGAAGTCAGGAACCTCAGTTTGGTGAATCGATTCCTCAGTCACGGCTGCCATCCACACCACCAGGTTGGTTGACAGTGTAAGAGTAAGGCCACACCTGGAAACAACAGGCAATTGATGCGTGCACGATAATGACAGGGGCGATATGAAATGAACGAGCAACTAATATACCGTGTGAAATTTGTGCATCGCTGTATGCAGTCCTTTGCATGAGTCCACAGGAAGTATGTCTAGGACAAATATATATACATATATATATTTAAAAAAAAAAAAGCTTCCTTCCATTAACCCAACTCATCCAAAGCACAACTATATCTGCACGAGTTTGCATAATGTTCATAATGCAGTTACCTGGAAAAATAAAAATACAGCTTGCACAACTGGGAAGGCAACTTTAACAGCCGAGTCACAGTGAAGGTAGCCCACGTACGAGACGATTTTGAAGCAGTCCATGATCAGACTGAGCAGGCCAAACAGCACAAGTCCAACTGTAAAAAAAAAAGAAAAAAAAATGTTTTGATTGACATGATGATGATGCTAATCTAAAGCACTCCTATTTTGTTCAGACCGCGCCGAGTCATAAAAGAGCCCTTGCCTCTGAGCCACACAGGCCCTGCATGGCTGTCTTTGTACACGGCCGCTTCATCCTTCCGGGAGGTGAAGACGATGTAGGAGAGCATCCACAGCATCGTGAGGAGCAGGAGAACGATGAGGAAGATCTGCAGGTGCACGGTGCTAATGATCCCGTTGGTGAAGCTGCCGGTGACCAGAGAACAGCCCAGGATCAGGACGTTTATGCACAGGATGCCGGACAGGAGCCATCCGCCACCGTGGTGGGCCCTCTCCATCGGCACCTCCATGTGGTGGACACCCGCCCCCCCAGGCTCCACAATGGCCGGCTGGGAGGGGCTGGGGAAATGCTGGATGCTTTCCAGGTGCGCCGCCGTTTCCAGGTTAGACGGATGGGCCTCCAGGACATCGTTTGGCGTCTTTCTGCAAAGGAGACCATCCCGCTCACGCGTCGCACTTGCAGCAAAAGAGAACTACAACTCAAAACTGTCACGCTAGCAGCGGAGAAGTGAAACACATTGTGACAATCTAATGAGGGGAACAAACCATAACTACTGCGCGACGGGATAAGTGCACCGCAGACAACGCGTCTTACTTTTCCTACGCTTCACGCTCATTTTCAAGCAGGCGCTGTGCGCAGGTACAGCCGGCGAGAGAGTCGAAGACGGCGACCCTGTGCACTGGGTCAAGTTCAAGTTTACCTAGAGAAGAGCTTGTTGCAGGTCCGAAATATCTGCTGAGCTGCAGTTTTCATGATGTTCTCCTTGGCACCGAAGGGAGACTGCACCTCACACTCCGCGTCAGATGCCATGAGCCTTCCGAGACACGTTGCGACACAAGAGAGTCAGCCGGACGAGCGGCTCACTTTCGGCACCCCGCAAGGTGCCTTCAATAAACACGTTCAGCTGAGGCAAGTTTGGGCTGATTGGCTGTCCTCGCCCCTCACACGCCCGCTCCCCGGATCCTCCCCTTCAGCCCCTCACGTATTAGAAAAGCACACAAGCAAGCGAAGTCACGCTCGCACATGAGTGTTTGCCTCCTGCTGTGTTTGAGCAAGAGCAACGTTTCGAACACAACGTTCTTCAACACGTAGGTTTTCTTTTGATCCAATGAAACTTTATATGCAGCAACATTTCCAGGCCTACGTGAGACGCCGGGGGACCGGAAGTCGGCCTGGTAGATGGACGCGTCGGCACACCTCTCCGGGAGATGGCTCATATATACTTGCCCGACCACGCATCCATTTGTGGGCTGAATAATTGAAGTGAAAAGGAAATGCAAGAGATCAGGACAAAGACCACATCAGGGTATCAATTGTCAGGATAGACGTTTTCTTAGATATTGTTCGGGATATTCTTATGAAATAATGTCTTAAAGCCAATTGGTTGTTGCAGGAAATGTAAATATTTAACAGGTCACCTGCTTGAGTTAGAACTTTACGGTGTGTGTGTGTGTGTGTGTGTGTGTGTGTGTGCACCCATGTTAGTCACAAGACTGGAAACAAAGGTCACCTAATGCTCTCTCTCAGTCTGCCACAAACCCTCAGGATGCTGAAATCACCGGACCTGCTGCTCCTCCTGTGTCTCGCCGGGGCGGCGAGCGCCCTGTACAAGCAGTGGATCCCTGACACCAACTATGAGAACCCCACCAACTGGGACAAAGGAGCCGTCCCGTGTGGCAATGACATAGTCCAGTTCGCTGGCCCCAGAAAGGTGTCCGTGTTCGTGGAAACCACGCACGCCGTGCAGGAGCTGAGGTTGCCAGTCGGCGGAGAGTTCATCCTGAATTCAGGGGCCGCGTTTTACGTCTTGGCGGGGCAAGATCCGGCCTGTGGACAAGGGGTCACCGCTCAGTTCAAGGACTCCGACTCCCTGCGGTGGTTCGACCCGACTCTGTGGCGGGCGGCGGCGACGGCCGCCGACCTGCAGGGTGGCGACTTGCTGTTCTCGGTCCACGAGGAGAGCGTCCCGTGCCAGTATGACGACGTGGTCTTTAGAGCCCTCTCTTCCTTCAGGGTGGACACCAGCTCAGGCCAGTCCGGCGTTCCTGTCAAATCAGTGGCGGTGCGAGGGAAGACGTTTGACGGCAGACTCGAGTTCTCACAGTACCTCGGTTCGCGCTCCGGTCGGCTGCAGTTCCACGGCTCCTCTGCGGTCACCGTCGGGGATGCGGGCTGCGGGGATCCATCTGGCTGTGAGTGCGGGAACTCGGCGAACCATCAGCGGATCTGCGCAGGTGTAACGTGCGCAGCCTTGACCTGTAAGGTGCCCCTCCTCCCCGTGGGGCACTGCTGCGAGGTGTGCGGCGCCATCGTCACCGTCCGCTACGCCGCTGGTTTCCACCTGCAGGCCTACAGACAACGGATCCGTCACCTTTTTCTTGTCCTGCCAAAATACAATTCCACCCAGCTGGGCATGTCAAAGGTCTCCAGGTCGCAACGTTCGATGGGGATCGTCCCATTGGGTAGCACGCCTGAGATCCAGGTGGTTATTCTGGACAGACAGGAGGAGGCCCACTCCGAGGCGCTGGCCCGGGACATTTTGAGGGATGCGCGCTCTCACGGCTCCAACCTCGGAATCACTGAGGCCGAGTTCAGAGCCTCCACGGGCAGCAGCAGTGATCAGTCCGGGGGCAGCTCGGGGATGGTGGTCGGAGTTGTGCTTGGAGTTTTAATGGTGGTCACGCTCGTGGTGGTTATGCTCGCCCTGATACGCAAGGGAATCGTTCCAGTGCCATCGATGCCTTTCCTGAGCAGCTTGAGGGCAAACAGTGATGCCCCTGAACTCGGCGGGCCCCTCGACCGTGGATTCGACAACCCAATGTTCGACAACCTCAACATGATGCCCGATATCCCGGGCCTGCGTGGGAATGAAACTACGAATTCAATTTCCATTCGTCAGACGGGCGGCGTGTACTTCGTAAATCCAGCTTACGATGACAATGAAACCGACTTTAATGCCTGAAAGGGACCACAATCACCAGCAGATATGTTAATGATTGCCCCCAAAGTACCCGTGTGCCTGCGGTTGATGATTTTACACACCCTTCACAAAACAATAAATCCTCGCACGGCTTTATAACGTAATCATTCAGTTCTGCAAACACAGGCAAAACAATTGCTGACTGTCATGTGAGCTTTTAATAACCGAATGAACGACCCAAAAAACACTTTTTGTTTTTGTCCCCTTCGTGTGAATCACGTCTAAGAGCGGTAATGGAGCCGCAGTAAATTGGTGTGGCAGGGTTACCACAAGATGGTGCTAAATTGAGCCGCCAATGACACGTGTGAGAACGAGAATGTACAACTGTGTGCGCCTTGCCATGCAAAACTCAATAAAGATTCCGAGTGCATTATTTGACCACCGCAGCCCACAGTGATCCCACATGGCATGTTGTCGGTGAAACATGGGAGGAAGCCTCATTCGGCATTGACCAGAGAAACCACGTTGTCCGTCTTGGACAGCCACACTGCCACGTACAAAGGCTCGGTGAAATGAGCCTGGTATTGGTGGAGCAGCCTCATGGGGCCGGTGACGTCATAGAAAGACACTGAGCCGCGGTGAAAGTCGACGTACACGCCGATCCTTTTGATCTCGGCGGCCTCCAAAGGCGTCTCCTGACCGGCGTGCCAGGCGAAGAAACCTCGGCGGTTCCTCCCCATGCACCAGGAGAAGTCGTTCCCGGTGATGCAGCCGGCGCTCCGCTCACCTTTGCGACCGATGCTCTTGGACGTGACTCCCGCGTGGGCGCCGTCCCCGCTCAGCTCCGCTTCCACGTAGTGCCTCCCCAGATAGATGCTGTGCGAGGTGACCGCCTGCCGCCAATACTCAAAGCGGTCAGGGTGCTCCGGGTAGCTGTGCTGCCAGGGGCTGGTGTTGGTGAGCTTCCTGCCGTCCTCCGTCACACGCAGGAAGCGATGGGTGGTGTCTGGGTCAAAGGTCAGACGCCTTGCGTCTACGAGACAGCAGACAATGTAAGTTGCGGGCCAATAACGACTGAGCCGAGGGAACAGATTGGATTCGGTGTGCTGTATCGGCGCGTTTACATTTCAAAAAGTCCTCTCGGGTCTCAGGGTCGGCCAGAGATGAAAGCTGGGATTCTGGAATCTGAGATGTTTCACCTAGTTTGGAAGAGATACGATTCAGTGCGGATTTCTGCAACATGCTGGATATTTGATGATTCGAAAGAAAAAAAAAAAAAGAGAAGAATGAGAAAACACCCGTTACCCCAGCCGCGGCCGCAGCGTTGTGGGGCTGCACTTGGTGACACAGGTGCTCTGCGCTGAGGTTGGGTATGAGCTTGGTTGGACCCTTTTTGGGTTTATCATGGCTTCATATGTAAATGTGTCAATAAATGACTTTTTGACCAAGGTGAATATGAACATCCATATCCATTGCTTCACGGTGCACGCACAGGCCGCTCGCTCTGGGCCACATGGATTTGGGCGGCGTAATTATAGAAGCGTACCACCGGGTCAACTCACCGCGGTTAGAAGACATGCCGGGTCTATCCCTGTAGAAGGAGCAAATGAGATGGCACAGCTCCTGTGTGGCATCCGTGAGTGCGCGGACGTACGAGGTCAGATGGTCCATGCGGTTTGCGCGCACCCTGGGCAGACGCACATCCGCCGCTCCGTTCTTCCACTCCGAGTACTCCTACGGCAAGCCAAGAGAAACGGAAGAGAAACCAAATTGAATCAGTAATCATGGCGTGAGCTCAAGCTGGCCACCCAGAAGCCTTTTCTTGTAAATCGGCTCCACGCTACTGATCCGTGTTTACACTGTCAACACGACGGCATAACCAAAGCTCCCAGTTCAGACCGGTTAGGCCATTTTGAATATTACACACTTGTACCTGCAGGAAGTCCACGTCAGACTTGATCTTGGACATTTTGCTCATTTGAGCCAGCGTCTTCACCAGCTCTGATCTCTTCTGCTCCACATGTGCCTGGATGCCGTCCGCCTGTCCGAGGGCTCGTCTCCGCTCCCCCTCCAGCTCCTCCATCACCCCTTTCCTGGCCTCCTCCACAGTCCCCTGCACCCTGTCAAACTGCTGCCCGACCACCACACAAATCTCCTGCACTGCAGACTTGTGGGGCAGAGACGCGGAAGAGAGGAAACGATGACAACGCACCATCACTTGCAGGAGCCAGACCAAATATGGAGACAAATATAAACATATTGCCATGTGTAAAATACCGTTATTTCGTCGCTGTTGCTCCGGAGCTTTTGAATTGTTTCCTCAGCTGCCGAAGTGCTCCGAGTGATCTCCTCTTGTTTCCTCTGCACCTCGGTCTGCAGAAAAAAAAAAGGCGAAATGCCATTTCATATAAATAAACATATTTGTGCTTGAGATGAGGAAGTGGAAATGTTTAAAACAAGTCACAAATATTAAAGGGTCTCTAGGCAAAAATCCGATTTGACACCATATGAAACGCTCTGTGTTGAACAATTTGCAGCGTGTGTGTGTGTGTGTGTGTGTAAGACCTCAATGTGCGCGCGCGCCTCTCCTACAGAGGCGACTGCGTGCCCCTGGTGCCCTTGGCTCTCGCAGTCCGGGCACACGCAGCTGCCGTCCGTCAGACAGAAGCGCTCCAGCGGAAGCCGGTGAACCACGCAGGTCCGACAGTCGATCTCGTGGAGGGGATCCACCAGGCGGTGGTTCTGGAATTTGGCGTTCTCCAGGTGGGGCCTGAGATGGGCCTCGCAGTAGGAGACCAGACAGGTCAGGCAGGATTTGACGGCCCTGCCGGGGCCGTCCATGCAGGAGTCGCACAACACATCTCCAGCGGCCAGAGAGTCACGTCTCTGAAGGGTCGGCTCCTCCCGTTCCTCCTTTGGGTCGGCCGCGCGCTGACCCTCCTCGGAACGCTCCTCGCCGTTGGTGCGGAGGGTCGACATGTCTCTGCAGAGGGCTCCCCCACTCTAGCTTAAACCTGATTTGGCAAACACCAAAGACCCGCGCTACGCTGCTACACTTTCTCCCGCAGACCCCAAGAGTGCACGAGGAAAGAAATGAAAGCCACGCCCAAGGTATTTTTCAGCCAGCCAACATATTTCCCCCCTCCCCTGTTTAGCTGTTCCTCCTCGCCCTGCATTCAACCTCATGAGGACACGGACCAGAGGAGGAAATGGGTTCATTCCCCGGCTCATTCCCCGGCTAAGCAGGGGAATGAACATCCTCCTCCCCCCCACCCCCCCAAAACAAATAAATAAATAAACAATTACGTGTTAACTGCTCAGGCCACGCCGCTTATCTACAGTGGAACTTCCTGACTTTTCTGTCACGCAGCAAGGACGCTCGACTTTTGTGAGAGGCTTAACACTGTGGCTGAGGACGAAACAAGTAGTTTTTCCACTCTTTGTACTGAATGGGGCCTTGCACACGCCACACAAACACACATGCACAAGCAGGCACGCTCGAAAATATAGACAAATAAAACAGTGACCTGTAAACACTGCACACTACTACACACATACACTTCACACCGAATGCACACAAGTTACACAGTGCTCACGTGATTTCAGTTAACATACAAGTTTGGTATGGTGGTGAGTGAGCATTTATTTACTTACAGAAAAACTGGCACGTTTGTCTTAAAAAGAGGTCATCGGTTTTTTAATTTAAAATTAAACTTTTTATTTATTTATATATATATATATATTTTTTTTTTAAATCAATGACATGCTGTTGAGTGGTGTAAAAAGGATACTAGGTAAAATACTAATGAGTGCAGAACTGCGCACGCTTTGTGACCTCATGCTGAATTCCTCAAGTCGTACAACATACAGCGTTACTGCTGATAATGACTGATAATCACAGAAATCCAAATCTAAACAGGATTTAATCATGATTTACATGATTTCTGTGGCCTCTGCAAATAAAGTGGGGCCAGAAAAGTTAACTTAACTGTGTTTTTTTTTTTTTACATTTAGAGTCCTCTGGTTGGGGGTTTGCATACTTGTAGTGTCTGGAGTTAACATGCAGAAAGAAAAAAAGATAGGTTATAGAGTGCTCTCTAAAAATCTAAAAAATGTTGCATAGTTTACAAAAATTAGGTAAATTATAAAAACAGTATTGAGTGGCCTGCATTGCCAATGAGCCACGCTCGGGCTGACATGGCTTGCTGTAAACGTGTACGGAGATCAAATGCGTCACAAAGGAAACGGCTGAGTGGCTCTAAATAAAAAAAGGTGGCTCACAACATTGTCACTGTCACAGCTAATCTTGAAGATCTTTATGGAAAAAAAAACACTTTTAAGCAAATGCACAGGCACGAGCAATGCAGGCACATGGAGGGAAGGTAGAATTTACCCCACAGGGGCAAACACGTTCAGGGGACACAGACCCTACAATCGACCCTTTGTTTAACTATGCAACATGACGTGCAATGACACTGCACAGCACTACACTCTATAATTGTTCTTCAGATTGTGAACCCATGCGGCTCAGGACAACTCCGACCCACCAACCGACCAACATATAGAGACATTTCCAGCGATCCTCCTGAGGCTAAGAATGTAAAAGAGTTTCTCTCCCCCTTCGTCTCTCCTTTCTTGACAGAGTGCCCCTGACAGTATCCTTTCTGCTTTGTTTACAGCTTGGTTACCAAGGGAGGTAAATCGTCAAGTCTTCCGTGCCGCATTCATTCCATCCACAATGGTCCACTGACCTTTGAGGATGGATGAGCACACAGCTACTTTCATTACAGGGAAGAATGAAAACAGGAGAATCCACATTGGTCACAGAAGGAGCTTTCTTTTCATTACAAATCTTCTCTGTGGCAAGAATCGCAGCGTCAAGAAGCCACATGTCCACTCGGTGAATAGTTGGACAGTAGTTTATTTTTGATTTTGTTATTCAGTGGCCCAACTCCAGCCCACTGCGTTTCAAATCAATTACGGCAAGGGGCCCTCCGCCAGCTTTAGTGTAGAGACCAGGAAATCCGCCACGTGGCCTAAATCCAAACTGAGCATGTGCCTCACTGATGTAGAGCAAAAAAAATGCCAGTTACTACCTGCCAGAGCATTTTGGTGACACCAGTCATGGCCTGTAAAAGGAAGAGTATGGTGATGTATCCTCAATTGATCATCCCCCTATATAAAGGTCCACTCAAATCTAAGTTGAGAGTTGGCACTCCGTCGCATACTCTGTTCCATATAAAATCCAATGTGTTGGAGCTCAGAAGGTAAACAAATATCTCACAGTTCCGTGTCCTCGATGCCGTCCGGCTCCCCCATGGTCTCCAGCCGTCTCTTGCAGGCGTCCAAGATCTTCTTCCGCGGCCCTAAGGGGATGTGGATGCTCTTGAGGTCGTGGTCGGAGCACAGCAGCAGGGCTTCCAGGTCGATCTTCTCTCTCTTGAAGATGGAGCAGAACTCCCCCAGGCTCTGCGTGGCCAGGAAGACCTCCAGGTGGCTTGTTTCGTGCTCGTCGTCGTCGTCCAGCCCTAGCTCCACCTCGTCCCAGGGCAGGTCCTCCACATTCCTCTCCTGCAGGCTGTGCGCGCTGCCGATGCTGTCTTGGTCCTGACTCGGGTATTGCTGCAGCCGACTGCGTAAGCGTACATTGTGGCCCGACCGGTCGGCGCTGGCCTCGTCCCGACCTCCGAGGTCAAAGAATCCCCCGCTCACGTAGTTCCTCCTAAAGACCATAGTGCCCAGACCGGGCCGGTTGAACAGGGAGTCGTGTCCTGAGTCGGTGCTGATCTCGGAATAGTCCATATCCGGGCTGTGGAGGTCCGGCTCACTCATGGCACGTGAAATGGCGTCGTCATTGTCTCTGGGGAACATGTCGCGGACGTTGCGACGGCCGCGGTCCCTCGGGTCCGCGTACGTCCCCTGTTTGACAAACATGACATCGTTGCCCAGCTGAAGTCCAGAGAGGGAGCGCACGCTCTTCCTTCCGTCTTCATAGATTTTAAAAATCCCATCCCCTTGTTTCCTCTTCTCCAGCTTCTTCTGAATCTTTGTCTTCCCTCGATTTGTGGCATGGAGAGTGGCCTAGGACAATGCAAAACACAATATTGGATGCATCGCCAAATATTCAGAAAGCCAGTGTATTTGTCACATTGCACTATTGCAAATGTAATTGAAGCTTTGAGAATGATCCATTTATTTTGGCAGTCAAATGGACCGGAGAACTCTTTGCACTTAGCTATACAAACATGCGTGCGGTGCCTTTAGGAAGTGGCGAATGAGATGTGAAAAACAGAAAACATATTCATTTCTATGACGCCTGGTAAGAGCCCCTGACCTGCGAATATGGCACACTGACGGTGGCAGCGTTGAAGTTGCGCAGCTGGTGGCTCACAGAGCTGCTGGCGTAACTGGAAAAACTCATGACGTCGGAGGCCTCCGACGCCTCCTTGTGGAACTTGCGCTCCATGCGCTTGTGGTGCTTCTTCTGCATCTTCACGCACTCCTTGATCCGCCGCTCGGCCTCGCGGAAGGCCCGGTCCTTCAGCTTGCTGATCAGCTTGGGGTTGAGGCCCGTCTGCTTGGACGCGATGGAATCCAGGTAGCGGACGCACTCCATGTGGTTCTTCGTGGCGGCCATGTCCAGCGGCGTGTGGTAGTCGTTGTCCAGGCACCAGATGTTGGCACCGAAAGAGACCAGGAAGAAGAGGCAGTTGACGTGGCCATTGGCGGCAGCCAGGTGGAGCGGCGTGTTCCCCCATATGTCACACCGGTCGGGGTTTCCTCTGTGGAACATTAGAAACACATTAAAGACATTAAAGAATCGGAGAACTTGTCTCGGATCGATTCAAAATAAACGAATACATTCACTGTAGATTATGGATTAGGGATAAAGGTTCCCTCCTGGCTCTGCTGTTTTGATGCCTCACGCACGAGGTTTGTGGCTATTTTGTTCAGCACTGACCTGCCATCTGTGGGATATGAATGGGACCAAATTTAAAAATGTATGGTGTTGGCACCACATTGGCTTTTCAGAAAATAACTGCATAGTTCTTCTATGGGGAAACGTTGAACCAAAAAGCAAATGAGATGATTTTACCAGAAGGATACTACTCCTGGAATTTTTCCGTTACGCAGGGCCATAAGTGAAAATATTGGAAATGGCTACCCGAGGCTGACAGTCGGCGACCTTAGGGTTACCTCGTCGTGCGCTGCCCTATTGCTGCCGGCCTGTAATATGACCACAGGCTTGCCAGCACCACCGCTACACTCCCTGTATCCAGTTTCACGGGAGGCCGAATAGGGTTGCTCCTGACTCAAGACAGGACAACTGTGCACGCTCTGTGACCTCATGCTGAATTCCTCAAGTCATACAACATACAGCGTTACTGCTGATAATGACTGACAATCACAGAAATCCAAATCTGAACAGGATTTAATCATGATTTAGGGGGGCAAGAAAAGTTAACTTAACTTAACTGTGTTTTTTTTTTATATTTAGAGTCCTCTGGTTGGGTGTCAAAGACCCTGAGTTGACATATTTACGGAACTGTCCCGTGTCACGTCTCCGTCTCCACGTGCAGATTGCTAAATATTAAATGCGAAGGACGCGAAGCCACAGTCAAAGTGCAGATTTATTATTGATGGACTGCGTGGCCGGGTTTTTTTTTTTGTTTTTTTTTCACCACACACAGGGAATGTGTGTCAGCCCGGGCCTGTCCCGACCCGGGCAGCGGTGAGCTAAGTTCCACTCTGATTTCAGGCCCCTGCTTTTATTTGCCTGGACAGGATTGGGTTCAATTCATTAAAAAGGAAAAGAAAAATCTTAGTCTTCGATGGGCCCGAGCGTGGAGCAGCGGTTAGACTTTGTACGTGCCTGGACGGCGACAACAAAACAGGGAACACCCAACGGAATGACACGGCTAATCCGGCGCTGCCTATCGATGAGGGAGCGCAAAATACGGGTATCACATGCCATAAACGGACGAGAAACGATACCCAGCTATTAGCGATGTTCTATTTTTATGTCGGGGTGAAAGATTTATCACCTCCTGAAATCAGATTATACAATATGCTTGTCATGGGTGGGGGACCATCGAACATGATAGCTTTATGTCTCATAATTTACGGGCGTCCTAGTAAAAGCGCTGACCGCGATGGGTGGGCCGGCGTCTCCCTGCCCTGCCTTTTTTATGTCCTTATGGGCATCTTCGCCTCCTTTGACAGTTTGATGTCACTGCAGGTCACCAAGTGCAATATATCGGCCAAATATATTGGGCAGCATGGCATCTTTCCCATGGCATTATGAAGCGGCATTAAACTTCCCTTCATCATACGCCCCGGGTCTCACGAGGCTGGTGCCTCTGTGAAACAATACGACATGCCGTTAATGTTTGGTTTTAGTGCCTCACGTCAATCAGGGGTTGCGGTTGTCTGCTATCAATGCAGGAGGTCCTTGGCCGCTGACTGCCAGCCGGAGCCTTGTTTACACCCAATCCGTGGGAAGTAGAGAATTTGTTTATGTCACGTAGCAGGGGAAGCATTGGGTTTTGGAGAAAATTGTAAAAAAAACAAAAAAAAACATCCTTTCCTAAATTCAAATATGTTGGATGTAGTCATGTAAACACTGATCACTTTTACTGTGGGTTCCTCACAAACTTTGCTCAATTAAGCAGACCCATAATGGGCCTTTTTTTTCTTTTTCTGGCCGGCGAGCAAACCAGGTCAGCCAGAAAAGAGGAGAATGTGAGCGACGGCCTGTGGTATGTTTTCCTCTTCCATTAATACCGATCACATTTGCTCATTTTGCTGTTGAGAGGCCCGCATGTTTTTTTTTTCCGCACAGTGCCTCGTTCAATCTCTCTTTCACACGGCATGCAGCCATTGCCAACGGCTTATGAAAAGCCGATGTAAAAAAACAAAACCAAAACATTGAATTTTACAGTGACACGCAATCAAAAAAAACAACAGTGCTTCACATTTTCGCCGCGATGTACCCTCCGGAAATGATGTCGTGCAGGGTTTATTTCGGGCGTGTTTTTTTGGATGATTTTCTGAAAATCATTATTCACAATAGGCTATAGTGTCATCGTGTTAAATGGTAGGGAAGAGGACATTGTTTCCAAAATCAATAGTCCATCGCAGTTCGCCCTGATGCACTGGTCATATGTAAGGATTATATATAACCACCGTTTGTCCAAAGAGGTTGTCAAAAGATTTAAACAGGGCAACACATACAATATCATGCGAGTGCATTCTTTGCTCTGGCTCCTGCAGAATGGCATATGCCGAGCCCGTCACGGGGTGTTCACACCTGTCCACATGGTGCGACCAAACAAGTTGTATACAGGTTTTCTTTTTTAGCCAGGAGCAGGGTCTAAAGATTTTCTATCAGGGCGTGTAATTTCCCCCTGGGTATGTTATCCACTTCCAATACAATAGCTGCTTTAAACAGTAAGGACTCGAATACTGTAAAGTCCATCGCATATTAATTATTATTTACAATTAGTGGACTCATTGAAATGAGGTCGGTATTTGAGTCATGGTCTGATGACACTCTGAAGGAATTACAAGGACTCGGGTGCTCAAATTGCCAACTTGCGAACCAGACCTGTTGACTCTACCCCAAAGCGCACGAGCTCCAAAAGAATGGGCACGCAGTTCCAGGCTACGAAGTTATACAACGTGCACCCACCCCCTGGCCACGATGAGCCGCAGAGCCTCCAGGTTGCCGTGGTATGCGGCCCACAGCGTCGGCGTCATGCCATCCTCGTCGGGCGCGTTCAGGTCCTTCCGAGTGGCCTCCTTCAGCAGGTCCAGGTACCCGTCCCGGGCCGCCTTGTGGTACCTGTCATTCATGGCGCACAGTCAGTCCACCCTGCGCGACTCCATTGCGCTGCATCGACACGAACACCGCCACCGCCGCCATCGCCTTCGGCGTCACGCAGGGCATGTGGAGGGAGCGGGGCCGGCGTCAGTCTCCCACCTCACACTGCGGTGTCGGCGGCTCCCCGGTCGGCGGCGGCGCGTCGCCCCGTATCCAGGGACGCCACCGTTGCGCGCACTGCGGATCACAGACCACAGTGCTCCCGGTGGCCGGCCGGCGTCACCCAAAACTCATCGCCCGCCATGGCCACCAGATCGGTTTCATTGAATTCAATTCTGCTTGTGTTAAACTCCCCCTCGGAATATCGGGCACTTAAATATCCCTTAGTGCTCTCTCCGGCCTGTGGCACGTGCGAGAGTCCCTCTCAAAACACACACATAATACTTTTACTCTATGTGTGGATCAACCTGGGTGTTCAGCAGATGCTCAGAAGTGTATACAGCATCTACATGGTCCCCTCTGGGCGATCTCTTAGAATATTTACATTCTTATTAGAGGTTATCAAATTGGACTGACAGATGGCTCCTTTACAAGTTCCAACTCATTCCGGGATGAACTTGAAAACAAACCCATCCACTGCACGACAACAGCTGAAGAAACAAGTGGAGGAAATGATGAGTGCCGACATCCGAGATTCTGCAGAGAATGACACGAAAGGGTTTCCTTGTCCTTTCCAATGGGCCATTGTTCTCACTTTGAACTTGTTTTGGGCAAGAACAAAAAAAGTTACAGTGAGAGGCCAGGGTGGAGAAGGAAGAATTTCATGGCGCAGTGTTGCAACTTAAAAAAGAACCTCTGCAGTCAGCCACACCCATGATGAGAAGGCTAAACATATGCATATTGATCTTAACCTCTGGCTCTGGAGACTGAGATCCCCAGACATACCCCCATTGAAACTTAAATAACAAAGGGTACGGCATCAGATAGTGACCAGGCTTTTCATGCTCTCCACCTCGGGCATTTTGCTTTGAGGAGACAGGCTCATCTGAATGAATAGCATTAAAGAGCCAAAAGCATTCCCTTTAGGCACTGGATCAAAATGATTGGTTAATATTTTAACATTATGTTCAAAAAGTGACATATCGGTGATAATGTAATGAAAAACGTCATGGTTTGTCTGTCTGTAAACTTCTGCATTTATTTTGAGCACCCTTGTAGAAAAATTATAAAAATCACTGACATTAAAAAACTATTTGTACAAAGCCAAAAAAAAACTGCTGTTCATCTCAAAAGGAACCGGTTTCTTGTATTTTGGGAGAAAACGTTTTTCCGGGAAACATCTTTTGAACTTTATATGGATATTTTGTGCACAACACAATGTGTTTGGTCATAATATGTTGTTGTGCATATCAGATTTGATGACATTTATGACTCTTTGTACAGTAAACCACTGGGTTTTTGGAGGAGTATAAAAGCCAGGATGATTTAGACTGCTTCTCAGGACCACACTTCATCAGGTAGGCTTACGGGTTTTTTTTCCTCACCGCATCGCGGACAAAAACTATTTTCTATTGTCATCCATCCATTTCCATTCTCCTCATGTTTTTTTCCTCATTCTATCAGAGGCGCAGAGTGATACTGTAGATAACATTTCCAGGGAAATGGCTATGTTAATCAACTTTGACGGTACAGCCTCTTTAACACGCGCTGCTTGCCAAAAATAATGGCTTCCAATGGAGGAAATTAAATCCTGTTAGTTTATTTGGGGACACTCTCTTGTGTAGAGCCCACAGGCTGGTAATTACGCAGATTTTTTGACCATGGCAAAGTTTCACTTGGGCGGGAACTTTCTTTAGCGGGAACCAGCCAGTGGGTGTAGCCGTTAAACCTGAAATGTCTCATATGCAGCCAGATGCACACAAGTAACCCATTTGTTAACAGATCCCGGAGAGACTAATGATGTGCTTGAACACCGGCCCACCCTGCGACTGTCTGACTGACGGCAATCCCTGTGAACCATGCAGGATGACGGCGAAAGACAGAGAGGCAGAAGAGGCCCATCTGGCCAACAACATCAACGCACCGAGTCCAGGAGGGAGCCCATGTGATCCTGACCTGGACATCTGTCCCAGTGGTGTCGAGCGGGAGAGGGGCCGAAACTGGGGATGGATGCTATCTGGGGTCATTTGTGTGAACATTTTGATCCTGGGATGTGCCTTGGCCAGTGGCAGCGCTCACAGTGAGATCGAAACCTCCACCCTGCAGATTTACGTCATCGTCCTCCTCATCCTCACCTCCATCTGGATGATTTATTACGGCATCTTCACAGCCAGGAAAGAAAATGCTGTTCTGTACCAGGATGGCCACGCTGGACCAGTATGGCTCAGGGGTAAATAACATTCGGCTTGCTTAAGAATGGAAATTTGTATTCACTGAACAATTTAGAATTATTGAAATGATATTATCATGTTGTTTTTCCTCCAGGGGGACTTGTTCTATTTGGACTGCTCAGCATTATCATGGATATTTTCAAGATTGCCAGTTATGTGGGCTACCTCCACTGCGACTCTGCTGTTAAAGTTGTGTTACCTGTGGTGCAGCTTGTGTTCATACTGGTGCAGGTAAAAAGGCCTAAAATGACAGAATGTTACGTTAATGTTACATTTTAGACCGATACTTTAAGGTTGTAAAATATTCAAATCAATTGCGAAATCAATTTGCAGACATACTTCTTGTGGTTCCATGCTAAGGATTGTGTGCAGCTGGAAAGAAATTTGACACGGTACGTGACAGATTATTTTGTCTTTTTTCCCCCATAACTCACTGTCCTTGTAAACATGATATCCCCGAGGGGAATCTATTTCAATACAAATGTATATTTCTCCTTTAAAAAAAAAAAAAGATTATTTTATATTGAAGTCTATACTATCGGGCTATTTCTTCTTCCATCTGCAGTCCCTGAAATAGTGCAATTAATTTACAGTATCTATATTACATTAAACTGCAATAATGCCCAAACCACTTATCAACATCAATTAATCTGCAAAATGTTTAAATCAATAAATCAATGCATTGCTTGTGTAATAAAACAAACGTTTAACAGTGTTATTACAATTTCCAACCCTCTAAGATTGTGTTATAGAGAACTAACGGAAAATGCAAGTATTAAAATTTGTTTAAGCTGAAAAACGACAAGTCAAATCTTTAAATCAGTTATTAATCTTAAAGCCATTTACTTTTGTTTTAGCTTTGAACTGTCGTTTCCTTCATCTTTCATTTAGCTGTGGGCTCATGCTCACCCTTTCCACTAATCTAGTTGTGTGGATGACGGCGGTCACTGAGGAATCACTCCACCAAACAACTGTTCCTGACTACGATAGCAATACTACAGAGATCTATAGAAGAGGGCTGTACATCAGCAAAGGTAATTAAAGTAGATTAAGCAATAATCAAGTATACAAAAATCTATGAAAAATATCACAACATAAAACCTCTTTCCTTTGCTATTTTCTGTTTAATCTTACAGCAAGTTATGGAGACGATAAGTGCAAGTGCAGCCACACTTCATGTAGCATCTTCAAGGAGGCCTACTACTACCTGTACCCCTTCAATATCGAGTACAGTCTCTTCGCCTCTGCCATGGCCTATGTCATGTGGAAAAATGTCAGCCGTGTAACCGAAGAACATGCACACCACAAAATCAGAATCCACCTGAAGGACACATTCCTCGGTCCTATTGTGGGAGTTCTCTTAGTGGTGGCAGGTCTGGCGACCTTCATTGTGTATGAAATGGAAATGAAAAAAGAAAGCGACGATGAGAAAGACAACGCCATGTTGATGCACTTTGTCATGAATATAGTCATCGTGACCATGATGTCCATTTCCACTGTGGTTGGCTGCGCCATCTACAGGGTAGACCACAGGGAGCACGTTTCCGAGAAGAACCCCACGCGCAGCTTGGATGTGGGTCTGCTGGTGGGAGCGTCCCTGGGACAATTCATCATCAGCTATTTCACCATTGTCGCCATGGTTGCAACCGGAGCCAAAGGCTACTTAAACAGGCTAAACCTGGCCTGGGCTGTCCTGATGGTGATTCAGCTCGGCCTGCAGAACTTTTTCATAGTCGAAGGTCTGCATCGGGAGGCTTTCCATGAAGTGCACCAGGACACTGTGGTTTCAAATCCATATGTATTTCATCCAAGCAGGGAGCTAAGCACCCTGGAAGAATCAGACATGGACAAAACCCCCAGCCAAGTATCAACGGAGAACAGCCTGGATGGCCACACAGCTGAGCACAGGCATAAACTGTCATGGAAGAGACGGGTGTTGAAGGAGGTCTGCTTGTTTCTGCTGCTGGGCAACATCATAGTGAGTACCATTCTACTTTAGCGCTCCAAAAACATTGTTTGAAAAATTCACCCAAATACCCAACCTGATCCGTTGTGTGTTTCTGCGACAGCTGTGGATCATGCCGGCGTTCGGTGCTCGTCCCCAGTTCGACCACGACACTGAAACCGATTTCTACAACTTCAACATGTGGGCTGCTGTTGTCAATATTGGACTTCCTTTTGGCATTTTTTACCGCATGCACTCTGTGGCCAGTCTGTTTGAGGTATTCATGAACTCATAACCTCTGCAGATGGACCAAAATGTTTTTTGGAATTCTAAGACCATTTTGTGTAAATTGTAGATGTACTATGTCTTGATGATGCTTTATTTAACTATAATTTCTCTGTTTGGGAAATATATCTACTTGATTTGACCATGGGAATGTATTTGCGATGTTATTTTCAGAGTAAAAAAAAAAAGCTGATCAATCAATGCTTCTTACTGTACATGCACAAAATAAAAGTAAGCAATAAAATAAGCTGAGTGACAGCAGTTTTTTACCCATATTATTATTATTATTATTATTATTATTATTATTATTATTATTATTAGCCTTCTCTAAGGACACATTTTACTATACCTGAACAACATATTAATAACTGTTGCTTTGTAGACATTATATTTGAATTTAATGTGTAACTATTTTTAATACAAATCAATCGTTAATTTTTCCTTTAAAAAATATACTGAACATTAGTCCACCAAACATTCCATGTGTTACATTATAGTCGACTAAATGGGTTTGCCCAGTTGGATATTTTGATCATTCTTGAAGAGACAATGGGGGATGTTACAAACCTATGAATAAAATGCACGCATTTAAACAGCCAATTAAACAAACATAGTAATGGAAACCTTTACCGAATCATCTGGAAGAACACATACGAGTAAAAAAAGGTAGTGATTAATATGTAAACAAATTATCTTCACAATAAAACAAAATAGGCTTACCTTTGACGCAGGCAGTAGTAGCGCAACACTTACCTGGGGGTCCTTCGCACACGGTCTTGTTTATCACCGCGTCACCAGGAAATACGTCCGTGAGTGTCAAAACCAAAATGTTGAGACAGGTAAATGGTGGTAAACTACATTTATTTTCTGTCAATTGAAATGAATAAAATGTTTGAGTGCATAGTGCAGCGCCTCTGTAACGATGCGTTAGCCTTACATATTATCGTTAACCTGCTAATGCTTTTTTAAGACTTTAAGGACGCTTCTCTTTTTGGTGAGGAGCATTATTGCAACACGCTAAAACCGTCTAAAATAATACTTTTGCGAGTATGCCTTACTGTCCTGTATTGTGACCAAACACTTCAACTTCTATGAAGAGTAAAAAGACTGTCTGCGTTTCAGATATCCTCTGGCGTCTTTCTTTCTCCGCTTCTTCTGAGCAAGTGCCATTTTGGTTTACTCGCTGTGTGACGTCACAAGCAGTCTTTTCATTGCCTGCATAGTCACCTTCGTCCTACCGCAGCCACGTGTCTGCTTGGCGGGCAGGATGAGCAACTTATGTCCTGTTTTAATTGTTTTACTATTTTACCATGTGCCAAAATGATTTCCTTGATTCATTATTTTGTTAAATCGCTTTATTTTTTTAAGTGTTCCCCAAAATCCCAAACTATACTATGTTTACATTCGCATAAGAGAAACTCAAGCATCCAATCCTCACAATAAAATGTATTATTTATTGGAAATTACTTAAATAGTTGGTTATTTTCTTTGTCAATGATAAAATTAATAGGTGGGGTTGTTATTTCAAATAATCATATTTTATTATTATAAAAATAATAATTTTGATAAGAACAAGAGTGTGCTGTATTTGCACAGGGCTCCTTTCAGCTTGGACACACAAGATAATTGTGTAATTCATGGTATTAGTTTTACTATGTAATGCAGCTGCATAGCCCTTCTAGACAATTGAAGGTAATGTAAGATAAAGCAACTGCATTGTTCTCTCAGTAATAATAATAATAATTAGGTACGATGGGGAGATTGAACATGACAAAACCTTATTTACATTTGTTAACAGCCGCAAAATGTGAGCACAACATCCAGTGCTGAGTACCGGATCTTCTGGCTTGGACTAATCGTGTGCCCCATCTTCTGGATTATCACATTGTTCAGCACCATCTTCTAATTTAAGATTAAATGGCTGGTAGGTTTTTCTGTTAAATATCAGTTTAATTACTGTCAGCCCTCCCCATTGCTTAATTTATGTTCACTTCACATCTAATATTGTGAATGTTTATGTATCCAATGTCTATTGGATGTTTTAACTTTTTTTTTGCTGATGGAACATGATTTTGTCCAAATGTCTCATTATTATACAATAAGTTAGTATAATGTATACATCATGCCACTCAGATGGGGGAGGAGAACAAAAATCCGGCCATGCAATTTCTATAGCTGTGATTTTCTGAAATATGCTCACTCACATTAAACAAAGAAAAAAAAAATACAAATATGCTTGCGTAGATATGTATCATATTTGTATGCCATGCCAGGAATAAACACATTTTCCACACAACACAAGTTAGTAAACTTAGATTAAAATGAGATCCTGTAAAACGATATCAAGGTGGCCTTTTTGTTTTGAGCAGCTTAATTCAGCCGTTTCCTCATTTCACACACACCAACGTACACTTAACCAGTTACATTAATCCCAGAAATCAAAATGGTTAACCTCACATTTATACTTTGCCATCACACCAGTCATGGCCATGAAGTACGTAGTGCCCAATGCGAAATAGAACCAAAAAAAGGCCTTATCCAGCTTGTCGGCCATCTTCTGATTTTTCTCACTCTCCACGTCCTTGGCCTCAAGCGCTTCCAGGAAGTTCACCACCTTTCTGAGCATATTTTTGTCCTCCTCCGGGCCCTTCAACTCAATTACACTGACGTCAGCTTTGGCCTCTGCGAAAAAATTGAATCAGCAAACGATATTTTATATCTAAACAACCTGAACACATTTTTTTTTTTTTGACGTCGTTAAGTCTTCCTCACCCTCATCCTCTTTGTCTTCCTTGTTCACTGTGGTTTGGGCGACTGGCTGCGGTGAGCAGCAGCAGACGGTGATGCCCCCCTCTTTGGCCACCCGTGTCAGCACCAGGGACACCAGCATGCTCAGCACCAACATCACCAGACAAACACAGAAGTGGGTTCCTGCAGCACAGACGCGCGGTTAGTGACTCAGATTCAGACTGCGTCCCATGTCGAGTTGTGCGCAGTGCGCGTGCGTGTCTGTGTGTGTGTGCGCGCGCGCGCGGGGGTCGACTGACGGATGACGGGGCTGCAGTGGCTGTCCCCGGGGAGCTTCTCATTGAGGATGCCCAGGAACATGGTGAAGCTGAGCACCAGCGTGACCTTGAAGGAGTTGCGTTCACCGCCTCCCAGTGGCAGAGCGAAGCTGACCGCATCCGCCAAGACGATCAGAATAGTGGGCAGCAGTAATGTGATGAAGGGGTTGGTATATTTAATGCTCAGTTCCACCTGAGGAGGACCAAGCGCAACGTTTGGCGACGATACGATAATAAAGAAACAAGACTATTTATTTCACCGTGTCAATTTTGTCGCTGGAGGAAAATGGTCGAAAACGTACTTTTTCCCCACCAAACGTGGTGCAAAAGGGTCAATTTATCTTTTTTATCAATAAAACCTGAGATTGTCTTTTGAGGGTTTTTTTTTTTTTTTCTTTCTGTTATCAGAACAATTCACATTTTCGTAAATAACTAACTGATTAATATTTTCCCGTTCTTACTGCATTTAATATGCAATAGTCACACAGGTGATTTCCTCTATTCCACAATAAATACAATATGGTAAATACCACTATATACAAAAATGTCATCAATCAAACCTGCAATGAATCTGAATGACTCTTCCTTGTGTGACAATGAACTTACCATGATGTAATTGCGGTCATCTCTCTTTTTCCTGAGGGACACAAAGTCAGTTTTCCAGTCTCCGTGGGTACTGTCAACCATCTTAACTAAACCCAACTTCAGTTTTGTACCACATCCTAAATCAAATAAAGTCATATTTAACATTGGTTCGATCATGATTGTTATACAGGGGGGAAAAAGTCACCACATTTTCATCAAACAATTGGAATGAATGGAGATAAATTATGAATGTGGGCAAACCCGTTTTTAATCGAGGCTTTTCTTGCACTTCGAGAATAGTTGTTTTACCATCAAATAAAAACAATTTCCATGACCAGGGAAAGTTTGTTCATAATTAGAAGAGGAGCAGAAGAATTGCCATGAATAATACATTGTCAATATGATGTAATCCGGATATCATCACTCAGCCCTCAGTTTGGACCAGATCGTCATCAATCGCACACTGTATTTAACGTGGCGCGATGAGCTTACCGTCAATGGACCAGGCTTGGATGGCGACGGGACATTCATCAGCAGCAAAGGGGTAGTTGAAGAGATTGACTTCACAGTTCACCTCGGCGTTTATGGTCACGGTGTGCCTCAGGGTGCCGTTACTGTACGCCAGCAGATCGCGGGAGCTGTGCTTCATCGTCGTCTCTATCCTACACACCCCAGCGGGAACAGATGTTTTCGAGAAAAATCAAACACCACATTAGGGACAATGGAAAAGTATGGAGTTTGTGTCAATGACTCACCCATTTGTTACATGGATCTCTGGGGTCCAGACTTTACTGACTGGCAGCACCACCTTATCATATTGGTAAACAGATGTGTTCCACTGTAAGCCGGAATCTCTCCATATCTGTGGTTTGAAATAAATAGGAATGGGCTGAAACATACTCTCTGTGTCTTTGTGTTCCCCTGCAAGTATCATGAGGCTTACGATTGTTGCTTGCAGACGACTAATCAGGCGGAGATTCTTTGTGTCCTGTAAGAAAAGACAACAAATGAGGTCACCACTTGACGGAAATGTGAGAACTGACAACTTGTGTGCAATTTTATCAGAAAAAAACAAACAAACAAAAAAAAATCGTTCACTCCACGGCCGCAAGGTAAACGTCAGTGTAGCTGAAGGGGAGACTCATATATAATAAAGCTCTACCACACAACTCCTCTTAATCAGCAGGTTATGAGAGAACCGCAAAGGACAAATGAAAACATTGTATACAGGTCTGCAACGCAATACTTACGACGGATAGGGTTTGGTACTCGATCAAAGGCACGTGTATCGTTTGGGTGCAGTCTTCATTCTGCGGCTGAGACGAATAGTTTTTGCCAATCAGCATTTCAGCCAGACATCTGCGATCGGTGCAGCCGGATTCCACATATCCACATCCTAACACGGGAGAAATGCGAACGATGAGCCACAGCTTTGAGCACTTAAGAGAAACAATTCCGCCAAGCGTGGCACATATGGCGACGTCATCCTGTGAGACGAGCACTCACCGACCGCCAGTAGGACCAGTGAGAGGACAGCCTTCCCCAAACTGGGAGTAGGAATCATTAACGTTTCTGAAAACATCAGTGCTCCGCTATGACAATCACGCCTCACATATAACTGATGACCACAGCGTGACATGATAGCCGTGTGTCTGGTTTTTATCCTCTCTGACATAACAACACGCACGCGAAGCACGGTAGGACACAATGCGAATGACCCACAATAGTATGTAAGGACACCCTTGCGTTATTAATTACACTGCAGTGTTCAGCATATACGTCGGTGAAGCTGTGTAAACAGTCGGGACAAAAGTGGAATTGCTCCCAATGTAAGTTTAGCTGCCGGCACGCACAGGTAGCGCCAGCGGCTTTTGTTCTCACTGCTGGCCCCGTGGCCCTGCATTACAATTGCACTGGGACTGTGGCTGTTATACGGGAGAGAGACACGAAGCAGCAAATAATGGAGATGGGACTCCAAGTCATGGAGGCAGAACAAACACTTGATATTGCTGTGGTTAGAATATAGAACGAGGGAAGGCCCTGCTTCTCACAGTACGAACACTACCAACACTTTGTTCTGACAGCTGGCTGCATTGTGTGGATTTAGGTTTCGTCCCAGGATGTTTTTTTTTTTTTGTTTTTTTTCTTTCTATTTACATCACAAAACTCACAAGGTAGCCAGGTTATATAATACTATTAGGAAGCTATGCATAAACATATCCATAAACATGTATTCATTCAATTCAAAATGAATGGAGGATTTACTGTATAATCCTGTATGATGTCTTTTAACTAAAAGAGCTGAAATATGTTTTAATGGTTTACTGGAGAATAAAACAAAACAGACACAAAAAAAACATGAAGTAACTTGGATGCTGGCAATTTGTTTAAAGGGACTGTTTTGGCTACTCAGTATACTCTGGAGTTGTTTCGTACCTTGTGATTTAGAAACATTGAAAATAGAGAGTGACAGTCCACCAGGAGAGATGTTAAATGTGGTTGATGTATCTGCTTCCTAAGAGGGGGGTCAGGCCATTCACACAGGGGTCCGCGTTAAAAGATAAATACATATAATAATCCTATAAAGAGCCTCAAAGTGGATTCTGGTGCACTTTAAGGAACATTTCTGATCATAAAACTTACACAAAGCTCAGGCTGCCTCTCTGTCGATAGCTCCCAATAGCTCCAAATGAATTCAACTAAATGAAGGCCATTGTTGCCCGCTGGAAAACCTTGTTTTTTTTAAACATGAAACATTCAGAGATGTTGAGTTAAATGAAAGCCAAATTGTCCTATAAAGTCTGTTCTCATGGTTGGATGCTTCAGTACTTTTTTTTCCCTCCTCACACGAATTATAGTAATGCTGCCAATCACATCATGTGTTGCCAAGTGCGTCACTACACCGCCACCCTGTGGCCACTCAATGACACTACAGCACACGTCTCCTTGCCCCCCGGAGCTGTGGTTTCATCAACTCTTGGCTCTGCTTTGCTCGAGGCAAAGGCTCAAATGGGCAAAGACTTGTTAGGACACTCATGAACTACAATTATGGTTTAATAAAGTCAGTCGTCTGACAAATCATGCTGTTTTGTAACCATTCTGAAAATGATTTGGATTCAAACTAACTTCTTAGGTGGGTTGGAAAAGGTAACATTTCCAACCATAACACCATCGCACACTATTGCTGGGCATGTCCAGCAAAGCTTTTCATCAAAGGGTTGACAACAAAGCAGCGTCGACACCGCAAGGTACGAGGTCATCTTTGGATCAAAGCCTTTGTGTGACGTCGCCATGACAACAGTTTTGAGTACCCATTCAGGCCTTTACACCTTCAGAACTGCTTAAGCACAGTTCACAACCAATCTGACCATTCGCCATTCAGGCGGTTTCAGCTCTTTTAACTGCATTCACACAACCAACAACAAACCCTTAAGAGGGAGAATTCTGCTGTACATAATTATTATTATACATCTATGACGCACTTTATTCCCGATTTTACAAGAACTGTACCATAGTTAACATTTCCAAGGAGATGGCAATGCGTATCCACATAAACAGCACTGTGGACTCTCATTCAGTACAGCCGTTTTAACTTCTTGCCAACATAAGAGCAACAGGAAGACAACATTGAATGCGATTTGTTTCTTTAAACTGCTCTTTGGTGTAGGACTTACTGGCTGGAAACCAAGCTGATTTTGTACTGGGATGCCGCTCTTAAACCTCTAATGCACGGCAAGATGCAGACAACAAACCACTAACTTGTGACCACATCTCAGAGAGACAAATGTGTGTGAACATCTGCCCTTCCTGCAACCGCTTGACCCGAGCCAATCCGCGCGGGCCGTACGAGATGCGCGGACCATGATGGCGGAGGAAGACAGGGAGATGGAAGAGGACCATCTGTCCATCAGTGTGCCGAGTCAGCATGAGCTGAACATCTCCTCCAGCGATGTCGTGAGGGAGACGGACCGATACTGGGGTCGGATGTTATCTGGGGTCATTTGCATGAACATCTTGATTCTGGGATGTGCCTTGGCCACGGCCAGTGCTCACAACGAGGTCAACATCAAAACCTCCGATCTGCAGATTTACCTCACCATCATCTGCTTCCTCGCCACCATCTGGATCAGTTATTACGCCATCTTCACAGCCAGACAAGAAAATGCCGTCAACCAGGATGCCCACGCCGGAGCAATATGGCTCAGGGGTGAATAATGCTACACTTGCTTGAGAATGGAGAGTTTGATTTAGGAAAAACTATTTTGAATGACTTCAAAAATGCATCTTGTTCTACATGTTCTTATTTGATTTCAGGAGGACTTGTGCTATTTGGAATACTCAGCAGTATCATGGATATTTTCAAGATAGCCAGTTATGTGGGCAACCTCCACTGCGACTCCACTGTTAAGGTTGTGTTCCCTGTGGTGCAGCTTGTGTTCATAGTCGTGCAGGTGAAACAAACGCTCCCAAATGACAGCATGTTACTTGGTCACATTTTAAACAGGAGAGATTTGAGATTGTAAAATAATATGATTGTGAAATTAATTTGCAGACCTACTTCTTGTGGTTCCACGCTAAGGATTGTGTGCAGCTGCAGAAGAATTTAACCCTGTAAGTAACACATTATTATTATTTTTTCCAAAAATCACTGTCCTTGCAAACACGTGATTGCCGAAAGTACAAAGAATAATTTTATATTAAAGTTTCTGTTATTTAACCAAAAACAAAACATTATTCTTGTTTGCAGACCCTGAAATAGTATATTTTTTATATCTTATACATATATCACATATATATATATCACATTTGTATTAGAAACTGTAATAGGGCTGCAACCACTTATTAGTGTCATCAATCTGGATTTGAAAAAAAAATAAAAAATAAATCAATCCATTGTTTGGTTGATAAAATAAAGGTCAGAAACTGTCCTCACAATCTCCCACGGGTCAAGGATGGTGGCTGATTGTTCCGTTTATTTTTGATAGATTTTAAGATTTTTTTATATTCTGCCTGATCTTCCATTTAGCTGTGGGCTGATGGTCACCCTCGCCACGAATCTGGTCGTGTGGGTGATGGCGATTACCGAGGAGTCACTTAACCGGACAACTGTTCCTGAATATGCAAGCAACACCACAGGGCCTTCTCGAGTAAGCCTCTTCGTCAGTACAGGTATTCAAGCAGAATAGGCAATTAAGTATCAATCCATCCAGAACAAGTGTCATATCGCAACATGAAACGTTGTTCTTCCTTTGCCACATTTCATCCTACAGCAAGCGATGGAGACGAGAAGTGCAAGTGCATACACACTTCATGTAACGTCTTCAAGGAGGCCTACTACTACCTGTACCCTTTCAACATCGAATACAGTCTCTTCGCCTCTGCCATTGTCTATATCATGTGGAAAAATGTCAGCCGAGTAACGCAGGAACCTGCCCACCACAAAATCCGATTCCACCTGAAGGACGTATTTCTCGGCCCTATTGTGGGAATACTGTTAGTGGTGGCAGGTCTGGCGACCTTCATTGCGTATGAAATGGAAATGAAAAAGAGAACAGTCGGGGATGATGACAAGAAAGACAAAGCTATGTTGATGCACTTTGTCATGAATATAGTCATCGTGACCATGATGTCCATTTCCACTGTGATTGGCTGCGCCATCTACAAGGTGGACCACAGGGAGTACGTTTCCGAGAAGAACCCCACGCGCAGCTTGGATGTGAGGCTGCTGGTGGGATCATCCCTGGGACAATTCATCATCAGCTATTTCACCATCGTGGCCATGATCGCAAACGGAGCCAAGGGCTACTTAAACAGGCTAAACCTGGCCTGGGCCGTCCTGATGGTGATTCAGCTCGGTCTGCAGAACTTTTTCATCATCGAAGGTCTGCACCGGGAGGCAATCCGTGAGGTACGCCCAGTCACTGTGGTTTTAAATCCGTACGTACCTCAGCCGAGCAAAGAGCCGAGCAGCCTCGACGAATCAGACTTGGACAAAACCCCCAGCCAAGTGTCAACGGAGAACAGCCTGGATGGCCACACACCTAAGCACAGACATAAACTTTCATGGAAGAGATGGGTGTTGAAGGAGGTCTGCTTGTTTCTGCTGCTGGGCAACATCATAGTGAGTACCATTCTACTTTAGCGCTCCAAAAACATTGTTTGAAAAATTCACCCAAGTACCCAACCTAATCTCTCGTTTCTTTCTGCGACAGCTGTGGATCATGCCGGCGTTCGGTGCTCGTCCCCAGTTCGACCACGACACGGAAACCGATTTCTACAACTTCAACATGTGGACTGCTGTTGTCAATATTGGACTTCCTTTCGGTGTTTTTTACCGCATGCACTCATTCGCCAGTCTGTTTGAGGTTTTCAGGAACTCATAACAATCTCCGGGAGGACCAAGTTGTTTTTGAAATTCGAAGACTGTTTTGTTTAAATTGTAAACGTACTTTGTTTTGAGGAAGTTTTGTTAATTGTTTATATATCATGAAGTCATGACTTCATTATATCTCATGTTATATACTGCTTATTTGACTATGGGAATGTATTCAAGATGTCATTTTTAGAAGGAAAAAAAAAGAATAATTGATCTTAAACATTTTAATACTTCAGGCTGTTTATGCACAACATAACGACATCAAATAAAATACGACTTGTGACAGGGAATGATTTGTTGGGTTACTATTATTACCACTGTTACATAGTCGCTGAGTCTGATTGTATGATAAATCTATCTGGATTCAAAACAATAAATAAAATATTAAATGAATATGTAACTATTTTAACAGTATATTATAGTATATATATATATATTTAACAGTATCACATATTAGATCCAGCAGCAAGATTTTGTTCTTCCATGCTTATATTATGTCCAACTAAATGTTTTTGTCTTGTTGGACATTTTGATAATTTCCTTTTGATTGAGACTAAAATGAGCATGTTACAGTCCTAAGGAAAGAATCATCAAACCGAACAATGGAAGCTTTTTACCGCAGCATCCGGATGTGCTCACGCGACAAAAAAAAAAGTACTTATTTCGATTTAAACAATTCACTATCACAATATTATAGAACATGCTTACCTTTCACTCAGGCAGGAGAAGAGGCGCACTCACCTGGGGGTCCTTAGCACCAGGTTTTGTTTATCATCGCGTCACCAGGAAATACGTCCGGAAGTGTCAAAACCACAATGTTGAGACAGGTAAGGGGTTTTAAAGTGTTTTTTTTCTGTCAGTTTAGATACATGACATGTTGGCAAACATAGTGCAGCGCGTCTTTAACGACATTTTAAAGTTAACTATCGTAAACCAGCTAATGTTTGTTTTCAGGACTCTCAGGACGCTCCTCTGTTTGGCGAGGATCATGACCAGGACAGGCTAAAAACGTCCAAAATAAGGTCAGATGTGCTACTTTTGAGATTAGAAGTTTTTTTTTGTAGTTTTACTATGAAGTGTAAAACGACAGTCTGCGTTTCAGATATCCTGTGGTGTCATTCTTCCACCTTTTCTTCCGAACGAGTGCCATTTTGGTTTACTTGCTGTGTGACGTCTTAAGCAGTCGTTTCATTGCCTGTATGGTCACCATCATCCTCCTGCTGTCATGTGACTTCTGGACTGTCAAGGTGGGTAACTCAGGTTATGTTGCAATTGTTGTGAGTGACAGCATTCTCATAAGACTCATCAAATCAATTTGTTTTTATATAAGGAATTATATATAATTATAAGCTTCTTTCTGGTTAATTAAAACAAATAGTGCGTGTAGCTGATCGATCAAAAACGCAGATTTGATTATAGATTATAAAATAAAAAATGTGATTTAAGTGCCAGGTTTTTGTTTTTTAGAACGTATCGGGCAGATTGTTGGTGGGCCTTCGGTGGTGGAATCAAATCGATGAAGACGGAAAGAGTCACTGGGTGTTCGAGTCAAAGGTGAGAACAAGAGTGGGCTGGTATTCGCACAGGGCTCTTTTCAGCTTGGAAACACAAGCTCATTTTGTAATGCATGGTATCAGTTTAACAATGTAATGTAGCTGCATGGCCCTTCTAGACAATGGAAGGTAGTGTAAGACAAAACCACTGCATTCTTCCCTCTTAGAAATATAATTAGGTACAATGGGGACATTGAACATGACAACACCTTATTTACATTTGTTAACAGACACAAAATGTGAGCACAACATCCAGTGCTGATTCCCGGATCTTCTGGCTTGGACTAATCGTGTGTCCCATCTTCTGGATTATCATGGCGTTCAGCACCATCTTCTCCTTTAAGATTAAATGGCTGGTAGGTTCGGAGTGTTTCTGTTACATATCAATGTATTTCCTGTCAGTCTAAAACCATTTCCTTTTTGTCTCATTTGTTGTTTGTGGTTTTGCTCCACAGGCTGTTGTGATATTGGGCCTGGTGTTACAATGGGCCAACTTGTATGGTTACGTCAGATGCAAGTTGGGTGGAAAGTCCAATCTGAGAAGCATAGCAAAGAGCTATCTTGGTGCCCAAATTTTCAAACAGGTAATTTGAATCTAGTATTGGCCTCGTTCTTCAACATTTTATTGCATCAATCGTTGTATTCATCGTTTTTTGTTATCTTTAAAGGCAATGAAGAAAACAGAGGGATATTGAAGTTGAAAAGGATTAATGGGAACCATCTGTAGTGTAATAAAAAACTAAACTGAATAAACACGCTGTATTAACTTTATTCTCATAATAAAAAAAAAAGTGGCTGGTCTTTTCTGAGGGTGCGTCGATTGTATGTTTCGTTTGTTCTCACAATGAATTTAATTTTTTATGTGGCTGCCAATTAAACATGGGTTGAGGACATAAGCATTTCTGTATGATTTTAAAATAAAAATGTCCATTGGTAAAAATGTAATGCCTGATCTTATATGGTGTTGAAGGGATACGTTGACAAACAAATTAATAACTGGTCACTAAACCTAGAGGGTTTACGGTTGTGTTTTACAAGCAAAACAATAAAGGTCTTAATTTTGAAATTTGAATTGATTATTGACCAATTATGAATGATGATGGTGATGATGATGCCTAATTGGCTGCCCTATGTAGATTTGTTTATGAGGTGCCAACAGAGGACATTTGCAGAAAGTGATCAGGTAAAGTTAAAATGAATGCAGACACTAATTTAGCCACAAGGTGGCAACAACACAACAACAAAGTTGAGCAGACTGTAGTCCCCTCATTGCTTAATTTCAGTTTACATCAGATCCGATATAGTTGATGTTCTTGCTGGAGCTTGCTTTTGTGTCAGTTCAAAAGTATTTTTCTTCATACAATAATGTAATAGAAAAAACAAAAAAACAGCGCGTGCGATTTGTTTAAAATTTAGTTTAGCTTAGCTGTTTAGTTGGCTCCCCTTTTGACACCAAATAACGTGCAATTAACAAGATGTATTAGTACCAGAAATCAAAATGATTAACAGTACATGTCTGCCATACCTTCACTGAATATTTGCAAAGACGTGCACAGTACGAAAATCTCTTACATTTGTTGGCCATCTTCTGGTATCTTAATAATTGGCAGCAGTAATGTAATGAAGGGGTTGGTATATGTATATATATGTATATATGTATATATATGTATATATGTGTATATATACATATATATAGATAGATATGTATATATATATATATTGCTCAGTGCTACCTGAAAATGCCTTGTCTTTTGATATTTGATGAAAAGATGTAAAATCAGGTAATCATTCATGCATAATCATCAAAAATAGAACATTGTATTAATATTTAAGTGACGTAATGAGCTTACCGTCAATGGACCAGGCCTGGATGGCGACGGGACATTCATCAGCAGCAAAGGGGTCGTTGAAGAGATGGACTTCACGGTTCACCTCAGCGCCTATGGTCACGGTGTGCCTCAGGGTGCCGTTACTGTACGCCAGCAGATCACGGGAGCTGTGCTGCATAGTTGTTACTTTTCTGCACACACACGCATGAACAGATGTTTCATTGACACTAGTCCTTATATTGCATTTGTGATAATAGAGGGACCTACCCACTTGCTACATGAATCTCGGTGATCCAGATCTCCCTCAGTGCCAGCACCACTTCATCAGCAATCCCGTGTCAACAAAGTGTGGATTTGCGCCCACTGTAAGTTGCCCGTACGCACACTTCATCTGCTTTTGTTCTTATTGCTGGCTGTGTGGTCCTGCATTACAATTACACTGGGACTGTGGCTATTTTACAGAAGAGAGACACGAAGCAGCAAATAACGGAGATGGGACTTCTAGTCATGGAGGCAGAACAAAGACTTCAGATCGCTGTGGTGAGAAGGTAGAATGAGTGAAGGCCCAGCTTCTCACAGTTTGGACATTAATAACACGTTGTACTGACGGCTGGCTGGTTAGTGTGCATTCAGATTTTGTCACAGGTCGTTTTTTCTCCATTTCACAAGGAATCCACATTACCCTGGTACAAAGTCGTTTGATGTCTTAAACACCTAAGATAAGATGCGATAGAGTAAGTCAATCAGTTGAATCAATCAATAAAACTTCCGCTGTTGAATATTAAAACTCTTCTGCTGCAAATAAGTAATTCAGGCAGTATTTCCTGCCTTTTTTTTTTTTTTTCCTCGCTTATTCATTATATTGTCGCTGATGAACTGTTCCTTCAATGTTATCTCTCAGAGGAATGCGTCTTATCTCTGTTTTCACATATCTTTAAAAAAAACAAAAAAAACAAAAAAACAATACATGTGGAATCTGGTAGGTTTGACCAGGGATTATCGACAACATGAAAACATCAGGGTTGTAGACATCAACCTTTTTGTGACGGCTTCGGATGCTCTTATTGCCGCAATAAATGTGGTTAAGGAGTCAAGCGTGTCACGGCGGTGCAGTTCAGATCTTTCTGGTCTTATCAGAACCAAACTGAGGACATTTGAGACAAAGGACATCCCTGTGCCAATGACAACGAATCTACCCGGTGGAGCAAAGGTTAACCTTTTGTCTAATGACTGAAGGAAATCTAAAGGGGAAATGACTTAAACATAAGTAGCTGCCAAATTACCTGCCCATCGCACCGTTTGGACAATTTCGTCACCTCAAACAGGTGGAGCACGTTGGAGTATGTTTTTCTACTCTCAAAGCTCTAAAATATTCCACTGGTCATAAAATCTTCTAAATTGTCCAATAGGGTTTCAGGGGAAAGTGACTGGTGTAATATCAGGACCAAGGCGGCCCCCCAACACTCACTCTGAAACCAAGTGAAGGCAGAGGTTACTTGGACTGGCACAACTCAAGGGCTTCTGTGACACCTGATCTCCACTAATTTCTACTCAATGAGTAAGTTGAACATTGAAGCATGCAACTTTTTTTTATTTTTTATGAGATATGTGAGGTAATAACGGGGATTGTTGTAATAACAAACTAGAACGCTGACAGTAATGTATTATTCGGTGTCTATGGTAAAAGCAAAAAAAGATATATATGTATTTGCATTGTCAAAAGAAATCCAAAATGTTGCTGAATCTTTCATGAATGCATGAAAACAATAATTGCTCAGACGAATGGAAAGCGTTGTTGAAAAATAGAAAAATCTGATTCTCGATCTCATCGGTGTTTATGTTGCGTTTTTCTCGCTGCATTTACGGCAAATTCATATTAAATATGGGAAATGCACACTACACGTCAGTTCTCTCGCAGAACTAGCTGAAAGCGAAAAGGGAGCATTAAAAAGGTCAAGATCTTAAATAATCTTGCAGGTCAGAGGCTCTTGATGGTCTCACATACGGTGCTTCACAAAAGGCTCCTGAACATATATAAATATATATATATATATATCAAAACAAAACAGGGGCTAGATATAAATAGAGTGGGAAAAAATTGAAAACTGCGAATAGAAATGCTTAAATGCTCCAACATATAAAGGAATAAAGAGAAGACGTAAAAGTTCAATTAAGTTCATACAGGCCAAACCTTATGGCCATAGGCTTGTCTTTGTGACTTTGTGCTGTCTGAGTGCTGGTACGGAGGGTAGGACCCCGGTGACCTGTTGCCCTCGATGATTGCTGTTAGGAAATCCGACTGCAACAGGGTGAAAACAGTGTGACAGCAGTGTGACACTGCTGCGAGTTGTAAATGCATGTTAACACCATTACTGATGCACAATAGGTGACGCGACAGAGATGATGCATTTTTAAATACGACTTGCTTTTTATGTTTTTTTTTTAATATATTGAAATGTAGTTAAATCTAAGCGTTTTTTGTTTTTGTTTGTTTTTTTTACTTAGAGTTAGCTGTGACCCTGCGTATCACTTACATGCTACAGTTCAAAGTTCACAAAAATAATATAAAAAGCAATGATAATAGGCAGCCATATATTGTGACTGACGGGAACGAGTGTGCACTTGACGCCATTGCGAAAACGGCCTTTATCAAGCCAGTTTGTACTTACCCGCAATAAAACCATAAGTGTAAAATTAGAACACTTGAGAGGGCATTTATCTTAAACCGGTCGTAAACATCCACTACGTGAACTCAAGTGAGTCAATTAAGCAATAAAAAATAACTGTTGGCGAGGAAGTTCTTTGCACATGGTGCAAAAAATTTAAATATAAATACTTTTAGCAAGCATTACCAAGCACCGACGCATAAACCGAGTGCGAGCCTTTCGCCTGGCAAAAACTCGAGCAGCTGTGAGAAGTACTTTAAGTACAGAGTAAGGAAGTTGGTGTTTTTGATAAGCAGGTGGCATGCAGTTAAGGTTTGACATTTGTGGAACCGTTTGGAGGTGAGCGCCATTAGGAGTGGACGGAGGATAATAATTTACCCTCAGGAGAAATTTCGATTAATAACCGCAGCACATTAAGACGGAGGTTGTGCTTAATTAGCCGAGACGTACGCTCTTGGAAGCTGTAAAAGTAAAGGCATTGATTGAATCGACACTTTTCACGGTACCCCCGTACGCGCTGTTTTTCCTCATTGATAGCTGTGCCCGAACATGGTCAAGCGTGAACAACACATGGACAAAGATACAAAGTCTGTCTCAGAAACACAAACTAAACTGTGAGCTCAACACACGCCAAATAGTTCAAGCAAAAAATAAGCATTTTTCTCTCCCAACAACCTGAAACAGGAAACACGGAAGCCCGGGACAAATAGGAAAAAAAATGGCAAAAATATACATGAAATAAAAATGGAATTCATAACAACAACGGGATAAATACTTATCTTTAAAAAAAAGGGGAATCTGGTCTAGTAATTAATAGATCCCTCTCACTCTATCGTTAAATGACAAGCAAGCCCAATCTTTATCCTGTTGCGTAGATAATTCATGTTCTATAGTTTTGGTGTTGATCCTTGTAACTGATCAAAGGTGTGGTTTATGCACAAACTTTACTACTTTTACCAGCATTGAAGACATGTTTCACTGGAGCAAGGGCTTTGCTTGGGTTATATAGTGGGCACGAGCTTTTAGCACGCCTGATTTGGAAAGTCTCCGGGCTGTAATGGAGCTCCCAGTAAATAATCAACCGGTAAGAAACTCGCGCTCTTGAAGAACACTTTCACACCGAGCCCGCCGCTCGAGACGTCCCCGTGACCTAGGCCGCCTGCTCAAACATGAAGGGCTCAGCTTCACAAACTAATCTGGGGGGGCCTTTCGCATTTCGTCACATGTAACGATTAAAAGCGTTGCCCCCTCCCCCAGCCCCCCCCCGACGGGTACACTGCTGTTCGACTCCCATCTCCTCCCTTCTCTGTCTACAGACTGCACTGAAATCGGTGGTCAAAATGAGCGCAGAAAGGAGCGAAGAGGTCGTGGTCGTCGACACCCGCCGCACCACCGTCCACGCTCTCGGCAAGCGCGACGGCAAGGCGGCCAGCCAGCTCCGCTTCATGCAGAGAGACGGCAGGTTTCCCGTGGTTTTCCGGAAGCTCCCTGGAGACTGGAGCCCGTACCTGATGGACTTCTTCACCACTCTGGTGGAGATCCGCTGGAGGGTGATGCTGCTCGTGTTCTCCCTCTCGTACATTCTCTCTTGGCTGTTTTTTGGCCTCTGCTATTGGCTCGTCGCACACGTGCACGGGGACACGGGGGGCGTGGATAGCGAACCCTGCGTGTACAACGTGATTGGCTTTACCGGAGCCTTTTTGTTTTCAATGGAGACCCAGGCGACCATAGGCTACGGTTTCAGGGGGATGGCTGAGAACTGCATAGTGGCCATCATCCTGGTGACCGTTCAAAGTGTGTTCAGCTGCCTCCTTGACACCATCGTCATTGGGGCTGTTGTGGCCAAAATGGCCTCCGCTCGCAAGAGAGCTCAGACCGTAGGTTTCAGCAGCTGTGCCATAGTCAACCTGCGAGACGGGTTCCTGTGTCTGTCGTGGCGCCTCGGAGACTTCAGAGGCAATCACATCCTGGACGGGGTGGCCCGGGCCCAGTTGGTCCGCCATGTCAGACAGCCACTGGGCTCTATTACAATGTCCTATCAGGACCTGGACATCCAGAACAAGGACATCGTCCTTGCCACACCAGCCACCGTTATCCACAAGCTGGAGCCAGGGAGTCCACTCTACCACCTGGGCCCCGAGGAGCTGCTGGCGGAGGACTTTGAGCTGGTGGTGTCCTTCACCTACACCGGAGACTCCACGGGTATGCTCCACCAGACGCGCACCTCCTACACGCCGGCAGACATCCGCTGGGGTCAGTGCTTCAGGGACATGTTGACGATGGGCAGCAGGCACTACAAGGTGGACTACGCCCTGTTCAACGAGACCACGTGGGTGCCGGTGCCCCTGCTCAGTGCCGAGGAGCACGACAGAGAGAGGCGCGCCGCACGGGGCGGCCAACCACGCTCGCCGTCGGTCAAGAGAAACGGACACGCCTACCACGTGGGTCTTGAAATCACAGCAGAGGTGCTGCTACAGACCATCTTGTAGCTAACTTGTCCCTAACACTGTCCCCCATGGCTTTGACAAGATGGGCTCCTGTAAATATGTATTATATGTGACTCTGGAGTGTTTTTAACGTGATGTGTTGTTGTTTTTTGTTTTTAGTGTAGGCATTTAATGAAGGAAATTCATAGCCACAGATGTAAAGTTCAATAAAACCGTAATTGAATAATAATAACAGGGAATACGTCTGTTCTCCTGGTTGGATGCTTCAGGGTTTTTTTTTTGTGTTTTCCTCCTCACATTAATTATAGAAATAACTGCCAGTCACATTGCTTGTTGCCAGAGCAGCACTACACCGCCACCCTGTGTTCACTCCTCCACACGACATCACAGGTTCCATACAGTAAATCTGCGCCACACCAGTATGGGTTTGGGGGGGTTGGGTGGATTCACGTTGCTCTCTCTGCACTTCCTGCACTTCGGAGCTCTTTAGACTTGTGTCTCTTCTCCTTGGAGCCACCTGCACCTCTGCTTCGCTCGGGTCTCGGGCATAAGTGGGCGCGGAACACCCGCCACGGGACGCATAGACTGCAAAGTACGGTTTCGTCATTTCAGCGATCTGTCGAGACGAAGCACGTGCAATTGTGTTTCGTCTTTGCACTCACACCAACGCTTCCTCCATCACGTCACACGAACACCTCCATGAGGGCTCGGAGCCTCCAACAGGCGCTGCAGCTTCCCATTGGCTACCGCGGCGACGGGGGGTGGAGGGTGGGGGGGGGGGGCGGGGAAAGGCACACGTGCTTTTAAAGTCGCTCTTTGACAAATATCTCTGTCAGTGCTGCTGGAGAGGGTTATGGCACAGTTTACTGCACCGGCCGGGAGACTAAAGGAACCCAGTAAAACATCCGCGAGAATAAAGAAGATTAAAGGACAGCAACTCCGCACATCCGGCGCACATGGGACATACTCCAACAAGCACACGCCAAATTGGCACCATAGGGACCAACAGGTAGGTGCAACACGCAGTGGACATTTATCCCCATTTATGGTGGTGACGTAAGAAATATAGCTGCAGCGTGCAATACTCTGCGGGTTAGTCTGGTGTGCGGACTTAACGCAACATGCACGGTGCCCTGTGGAAGGAATGCCGTTTAAACTATAGATGATCATGACGGAACCATTTCGAGAGTTTCTGTTAATCATAACGGTAACCGTAACACTTAAAACAGTTATTATTATTATTATTATTATTATTATTATTATTATTATTATTATTACACTGGGAGAAAGGAGACTTTATAATGTGGAGTGGATAATCTGCATTTCTTCTGTTCATCATCAGAACTACCTAAGTCACTCCTGGTATCTGTAATTAAGTAACTGAATCCTGTATAGTGGAAAAGGGGAAAACATTGAACTATATGCAAATTCGGCGAAACTGCTCAAAAAATATAAAGCATCATATTATTTAAAGGCCGCGTATGTGGCAAAAGCTCAGAACAAAAGATGCCATCTGCCCAATGATTGGCCATAGTTATTGATTTGTGTGATTAAAAAAAAAAAAAAAAAAAAAAAAATGGAGCAGCTTTATGTAACCAGTTTCCATCTGGCTCAGCGGTTGGCACTAATTAAGAACACATGCAAAACAAACAATAACAGGTTGTGCAGCCTGCGAAAGCGCTGGCTGTCCGCAACAAATGAGGTGATACCGTAAGCCAGGGAAAAAGAAGAAGAAAAAAAAAAAAAGAACCCAAATAAAATGATCAGAGAGGGACTCAGAGGGAACTCAGATTAAAAGCATCACATTAGCACCGTCTGAACTGCCTTGCTGCTGGACTTACAAGGGTCATCCTCATCATCTCTCGTCTTGACTAACGAGTGTGACGTGGCTGATGTGCCTTCAGCGCTTTGACACGGCCTGCTAGTCTGTTTCACCAACGAAAGGTCCTGAAATGCATGCGTCCCGTCAAGGATGAAGTAAACCCGGTATCGTCCTCGCAATGAGGAAGCGGCGATGGTTTGCGTTTTCCGCCAAAAGTCTCTTCGCACGACGAACCACCATTTGCATGACCCACGCCATCTCAGGAATCCACCCGACACATGATTTGGCAGGCTTTGATCTGCGGATGAACGGAGACCCACATTCCCAGTAGAGTGCAGGACGGGTCGCTTATTTGCGGTCGACCCGACGAGGACATCGTCGGCTGTGAAAAGCAATGGGGGTATCGGGGACCCCGCGCTGCGCATCCTTACCCCGCCACACTTGCACAGGGGGCACCAACACCGCCTGAACCAGAAATGTGAGCCGTTACGCCTTTTCTGAAATGTCTCCAGTGCACTTTTATCATTTACTTACCCCTTCGTGCGCTTTCTCCCTTTTCATTCCTTACATAATATTGACACTCAGAGGAGATAGTATCTAAAGCGCCGTTGGAGTTTGGCAGGAGCACAGCTTGTCTGACTGACCATGGGTCTTTCGTGGCCTGTGGGGTTTTATTTTAATGGAACTTTTGGGCCATGCGCGCACGCACACACAGACACGCGGCACCGAGTCAATAGCTTTTCTAATTTAGCTGTCCTTTGTTGCTCTGTGACATATGACGCAAGGTACTGTTGCTTTCAGAGAAAGCCTCCCATCCTCTGGGAAAAGCTGCGAGTTTGTAGATTTGCCATTATGTGCAACGTATATATTTGCCTTAATTCTCGTTTGGGGGCCGCGCAAATGACGCATGACTGTGTGCTTACGCCGCATGGTACAACAACAACAACAACAACAACAACTTCAATGATGATAATAACATTATCACATTACATTCTCACATATGCGCAACGTTGATAGAGCTGAACTGTATCGGTTGTCCGAGTGGTCCGCAGGACTAACGTGAACTCGATCCGTAACTTCACTCAGCTCCCCCATGGACGGACCCGTGTAATTAGTAACCGACATTAACAACGGAAAACGTCTTTTCCCACACCGTCGGCTTTCTAGGTGCTCGAAGAACACGTCCCATGGTGTACCGCACCAACTACGGTTTCGCCCGGCGCGTTCCGAGTGCCTACACGGTGTATATGGAGAAGAGTAGCGTTAGTTAACATTGAGTGTATAATCCATTATTCAGACAGTGTGTAACTCCACACGCACACGTGCTGATCTTTGCCCTGGTACCTGCCAATTACCTTAAACAACGGTTTTCCTCTCTGTCTGTAATTTCCACAGCCCACTTCACTGATGAGGTCCAAACCAGCTGTCCGAGAGGAGTGACCTGCCCTCACCCAAGGTGCACAGCACGCCCGCGGAAGCACACGGCCCAGTGTCCCCCATCTTCCCCCTTGCAGGATCTCTTCCCGTTCCTCCACTTTTTTTTTTATTTTTTAATTTTTTTTTCTGCCTGATCTGTCCCCGGGAATCTTTCGAAACTGTTTCTCCAACGCTTCTACCAAAAACTCAGACTGTTTTCCAAAGCAGAAGCGGCCCAGCCCTCCCAGGCGGAAGGAATGGGGAGTGTGCGAAGCCACCGCTACAGCATCGTGTCCTCCGAGGAAGACGGCATGAGGCTGGCCACCATCGCCGTCCCCAACGGCTACGGGAACGGCAACGTCAACAAGGTGCACACGGCGCACCAGCGCCAGAGCCGCTTCGTCCGGAAGGACGGCCACTGCAACGTGCAGTTCATCAACATGAGCGAGAAAGGCCAGCGGTACCTGGCGGACATCTTCACCACCTGTGTGGACATCCGCTGGCGCTGGATGCTGCTCATATTCTGCCTTTCCTTCCTGGTGTCCTGGCTGTTTTTCGGCTTCGTCTTCTGGATCGTGGCGCTCTGCTACGGGGACTTGGAGAACACCACTCAGGTGTGCGTCTCCAACGTCAACAGCTTCACCGCTGCTTTCCTCTTCTCCGTGGAGACCCAGACCACCATCGGCTACGGTTATCGCTACGTGACCGAGGAGTGCCCGGTGGCCGTCTTCATGGTCGTCTTCCAAAGCATCCTGGGCTGCATCATTGACGCGTTCATCATTGGCGCCGTCATGGCCAAGATGGCCAAGCCCAAGAAGAGGAACGAGACCCTGGTGTTCAGCCACTACGCCACCGTGGCCATGCGGGACGGCAAGCTGTGCCTGATGTGGCGCGTGGGCAACCTGAGGAAGAGTCACCTGGTGGAGGCCCACGTCAGAGCTCAGCTCCTGAAGTCCCGCACCACCGCCGAGGGAGAGTTCATCCCTCTGGATCAGGTGGACATCGACGTGGGCTTCGACAGCGGCATCGACAGAATATTCCTGGTGTCCCCGATCACCATCGTGCACGAGATCGACGAGGACAGCCCGTTCTACGAGATGAGCAAACAGGAGCTGGAGAAGTTGGAGTTTGAGATCGTGGTGATTCTGGAAGGCATGGTGGAGGCCACGGCCATGACCACTCAGTGCAGGAGCTCGTACGTGGCCGGCGAGATCCTGTGGGGCCACCGCTTTGAGCCGGTGCTCTTTGAGGAGAAGAACTATTACAAAGTGGACTACTCGCGCTTCGAGAACACCTACGAGGTGCCGAGCACGCCGGACTGCAGCGCGAGGGAACTCGCCGAGAGAAAGTCCGACGCCTCCAGCTCCCGGAACTCCTTCTGCTACGAGAACGAGGTGGCTCTCGACAAAGCGGAGATGGAGGAGGAGCTGGAGGGGGACGTCGACAGGCGGATGAGCGACGCGGAGCCCGAAGCGCCGAAGGACACCAACGCGGAGGTGGTGTCGGACTCCGAGTGCAGTCTGGACTCTTTGCCTTTGGAATCCAGGCCTTTGACGGCGGAATCAGAAATTTGAGCGCGAGGAACGAAAGGCCCGAACACTACCGCCGAGTATGCCGAACTTTGCTTCCCGTCGTCAATAACGCACGACACTTTGAAGAGACTGCGTTTGTTTCTTTCGTTTGAAATACTCTATGCAGAAGTTCACACTCGGACACGCACGCGCGCGCGCACGCACGCACGCACAAGAGCACCAGGGAAGACAGTCATTGTATATGGTTAAAATATACCTTTTTTTAAAGTGGTGCCTTCACTTTAAAAAACGATGCAGCCTGCGCACACAACATGACCGTAGAATAGCCAATTTGGTTTCCTGCATATGTTAATTTATTCAAGTGCATATTTCCAATTTGTACACGTTTATTTAGCATCCTGCATGCAATATGGCAATTGTATTGTTTTGGGTTTTTTTTGTTTTGTGTGTGGCCTGTACGTCACACAGGGTTTGGTCTGGCTTACGTCATTTCATATTGAATCGAAATTGAAAAAAAAAACTAAAAAAACAAGCAATCAATCAAACTGGGAGTTTTACATACATGTATGCATTTCAAATAATCCTCCCAAGTTCAACAATCTCGTTTCAAAGGCTACTCGGCGCAACGTTTAGCACTTGCACAAAGACATTAAAAAAAAGGCTCCCGTTTGTCAATGAGCTGGTCTCTTGGCAAAGGGTCTTGCACAGACAACGAGCACAAGCACGCCATGCCCCTTCAACCGGTCATCTTCTTTCGGAATGAAGCGCGAATTGGCGGCGCGTGCAATAACTAAACGTCTCGGGTCCCGGAGGAGGCACACGGGAGGAGGCATTCAGAGGTGGATCACTGCGCAGTGTACCGCCACTTCCTGCAGGTCTTCGTGCTTAAACGTGCAATACAGTTCAGGGGCACAGCGGGGCAGGAAGCTGGAGGTTATGAATGTTGACAAGTGCTGCTAAGTTACATATTGTATGTTCAGAGAGAAATCGAGGAGCCAAAATGTATTAATTTGTCTTTTTAAAGTATCCATTTTAAAGATCGCTGATGCAGCCTGTAACGTTATTGTGTAGATGTAGACGAGCATGAGTCTGTCGGTGTGTTTTCCAAAGCTTTAGTGCACTTTCTCCCTCACCAGAGAATTTTTTTTTATTACCTAAAGCCAAATGTGTACACACACACACACACACACACACACACACACACACACACACACACACACACA
>JAFBJU010018597.1:45000-50202 GCA_016785305.1 Colistium nudipinnis | reverse complement strand
ACACACACACACACACACACACACACACACACACACACACACACACACACACACACCTCATCTGTTTTATTTTCTCATCCAACAGTGATTGGCTGATAAAACGCGGATCGGTTTGAGTTGGTTTTGACGTCATCTCTTCTTTACATTAACATAATAATAATAATAATAATTACATTTGGACACATCGTAGGTAACCCTCTCACTGCGCCACTGCAGCTCTTCACTTAAAGTCATTTGTCATTTCCATAAGATTTCAAACCAGATTGAGCATTATTTTATTTATTTTTTGTACTCCGGGCGTTATTGTGACACATGATTGGATCCCATCAGTGGACGCCCCAACACTGTATTCTTTCTCTCCTAAGGAAATCTCATGAAAAACATTGTATCTGTTGTCACATGGACACCTCACCCGTCATCGGCTCTAGTTTTTCTACTAGGGTGTTTCCACCTTCCTGCACAAACTAGAGTTTTTTTTTTTTTTTTTATCTTTTGTAAATGATAATGCAAATACTGTATATGGCAGTTGTTGAAAATGGTTTATGTTCTTTTTTCAATAAAAACTAAACAAAATCATTATCAAGTTGTTTTAATGGATGATACTGTGTATTTATGACTTTATAACTGATTAGACATACAAACACCATTCTATAATAACCTGCACAGTTTATATATACGTTTATAAATATATAGATACACACTAACCATTAGGTGTGATGACTTTGGTTGTAATATGACCCTGTCTTTGCACTATGACCAATCTGTCTGCATATTTGGTTCGTCTCTTTCCATAGATATGTTCTGCCAGTATGAGACATATAGTGGGGGGACCTATTGATCAGACATGTCCCCCGGGAGGCAGTGAGCTGATCTGATTTAGTTCTACATAGGAAGTGGGTGCTGCCTGTGGGCTTTTTCCACATTAGCCAATCAAATGCCCAAAATGCTCTGGCTTGGTGTAAAAATGGGCACTCTTTCTTTTCTGGTTTAAAAAAAGAAATGTCTGTCCCCTCATTGCTAGGTCATTTCTTGTTTTTTTTTTCCATAGCTTCCGATTATACAAACATTTCCCTAATATATACGTCCAAGTACCTTTAAAAATCCTCCCGATTTCAACAAAATCACATCTAACGGAGGATGGATGCTCACTGGTCAGTGGAGGCGCCGTGTGAGCGAAATTGACGGCCAGTGTTGGCCAGAGAGCTCTCGTCAATGTTGATGGTGACGTCTCTCTGAACTTCCCCATCAACACGCTTGACCTTCACATTCGACGGAATAGAGACAAAACTGGGCGGAACGCAACATACGACACATAGAGGCTGATTTATCGGCTTTATGTCAAATAACGTCTATACACATAAAGGCAACTAGACGTATTCCATGCTCCAGACCTCAGCGTGAACCGATAAAAAGTGAAGACATGAGCGGTGGAAGTGAAGCAATTGTCCTCCTGTTAGCCTTTCGTAAAAGCTCCGAAACCCCTGCTTTGTCTCAGCGACTGTCACTTTGGGAAAAGTTTATACACATTATTCTCGAGAGTGTTAAAATCCCAGGCACATTTATTGCTCGGGCGGATGCGTGTGCCGTCTTTCCTGCACATATTTGGAAAAGGTGTTACAGAATTGAATAAAAAAACGTTCAGACTCCGGAAACAACGTGGGCCACAGCCCGCCGCTTTGGAAAAAGAACAGCCATAAATTTGCGCCCGGCGTGTGCCGCAACCCTGATTTTAATACTGTAAAATCGATCTTTTTTTTTTTCCCCCCCCCAAACATATTTGGGATGCAGGGGTTTTCCTGGGTGACGATGAAGAATGCAACTCGTGCGCCTCCGCAAAAGGAGGACTGATGACGCGACCCTCATTTGGGATGAATATTGTGAGAAAGTCTGCAGGAATGTTCCATTTAAACCTCTTCTCCTGCAGACTGGCGTTCGGCGTGAGCACGTGCTCCTGCCAAAACAGATGGGAAGTTTACGTTGCAATGCCCCACTTCATTTTTTTTTTTTTTTGTGACTTCCGAGAAAGCCGCGCAATAATCTTGGCAGTGAAATGAGGCTGAAGTGGCACTGACGTCCAAGAACTGCGACCACCAGGTCAACTTGACTCATTGCCTCAACGTTTTCTGCAAGTGGGAGAGAAACCTTTCTCTGAGGACTGTTACATTAAAATCCACATGATCATACATACACAGTCATTGACTTAAAGCCTGCCAACACAACTGCCTCTACATAAAACAAAAACAAAAAAGGAATACAGTAATGATATCATTCAACAATACGAGACAACTATCCCAAAACTGTTTTTGCATGTCAAATGGATTCAAAGTAGCACATGAACCACAAACCCAGGAGAGACGTTCTCGCTGGACCCATAAGGTGTTGGTTCACTTTTAACAGCACTGAAGTGTCAAATCACAGATTTCATCGAATGGCCAACAGCTGACTCTCTTGCCAGAAGCATGGAGCCACTGTGTGCTTATGTGATTGAGTGTGAAGGGGGTTTCTGGCTAGTGACAGTAAACGCCCCGCCTCCTCCTCCTCCTCCTCCTCCTCATACTGGGATATTCCAGTTTCAGTATCATATGGGGGCTTACTAGTTTTTACGTAATTACCAGTAATTATTGAACCTGTCAATTCAATTTAAATGCACTTACAGATACTGTAGATCAGTGTTTGACTTCATCAGATTTAAAGATTAAAACAAATATACTCATTGGCCCCTGCTGCTTAAATGTTAACCTAGTTTCAGATTTATGAACTATATCAACCTTACACATATGATCACACACGCACGCACGCACGCACACACGCACACACACACACACACACACGCACACCTACTGACTGACTCATTTTGGCTCCATCTTGGACAGCTGAGTGTCGCATGACACTCAGGGGAGGAATAGGAGAATCAGCAGGTACAATATGTTGGACGAGATTCAGGCTTTTTTCCATTCCCCGAGCCTGCTGAAAGACAATATGTATATTTATCCACCGAGGGTGTGTCTGGTCACACACACACACGTGTCAACAAAAAGGCATTTGGCACATAGCGGTTTGCATGTGTGTGTCCACCAACTTATTGTTCACCGTCGCTCACGTTTTCGTTCTTTTTCGCATAAAAACTGATACGTTCACAGTCAAATACGCACCGACAGTCTTATTATCATACTGTTGTATATCCGTTAATAACTGCTGGTGATTTTATTTATTTATTTATTTTTACGCCACTGACCTTAGTCCTCTGGCTCGGGGCTCCTCTAACCTTGACAAACGCATTCGGAGCCAGGAAACAAAAGTGATAGCTACTTTGCCTGTACAGCTGGCTCGGGGCCAGTGGCACCTCGCAGCGAGAGAATCCGACTCGGCGTGTTGTCCCACGCTCGCCTACAATGGTCCGACAACAAGGGCGCCCCCAACACGGAGCCACCACAGCCTCCTTGCCCTCCATCGACAACGCCAGACCTTAAAACAAAGAACTCGCCGAACACAGTTGGGGGAAAACGACTCGGGAGTTAAAACCTGAGCTCCAGATCGACAGCACAGTGCGACCACGCAGGCGCCGACTTTTTTTCTTCCCCTCAAATGAATTAAAAATAAACCCCTGAACCCGCAGAATGGCGCCTGAGGAGCGGCAATGAGCCACGGTACCAATATAGCGTCTTTCATAAGCACAGGGTGGTATCGAGGATGGAGAACTTTCAAGGACAGGGGAGACATGAGAGCGGCTTGTTTACGTGGGCAGCTGAGGAGATATGGATAGCTCTGGACTGGGTTCAGGCCCTCAGTCATAAAGGTTAGCGCCAAACTGGATTGGCCGGCCAGCCACCGCGTTCATACATACGAAGACAGACGGCGCATTGTCACTGCCAAACTGCAACTGGCTGCAACCCGATTTCCCCACAAAGGTTGCCGTCCCAGAGAGGTGGACACAATCTAGTCAGACGAGGACGTTGTTAAGCTCGGAACACGGTGCTCCACGTGTACACACCTTTCTCACCTCTCCGACCCATATATTCACAGCCTTGCGCCACAGATCTGTCCCTTTTACTCCCTGTTCGGCTGCAACCTGTTAACCTTCTTTTTTTTTTTTTTTTTTTTTTTATAATAAATGGAGCAGACATCTTTCCATTGAACGCCTGGCGCATCGGCCCCCTCAGGACGAAGAGGTCCCAGCACATAGGAGAGCTCAGAAAGGCCAAGAGCCAAGGTTACTATAGCGATATCCGGGCAACCAGCCAACGTCGGCCGCATCCTCTCGAGCATAGAAGGAGCAGCTCGGCTTGTTTGCTCAGTGCTCAGGGATACTGTTACTGTAAACGCGCACATTTTATGTATTCGTAATGGAAAATCCATAACACGGGGCACTAACGTTGTCCTTTCATGAGATTCTAATGGGCTCAGCCGATTCTGAACTTCCGGTCGGCGTGAAATTAAGGGGCGGCATCCGTTTCCAACAGAAAGCTCCTGTGAGAAAGTGGAGGTGTTCACCTCGCACGGTGTGGGCCTTTATCGGGTGAAATTCGACTAATGACAATCCCTGCCGAGCGCAGCAACACACTCGCGGAAAGTCAGGGCAGAAGCAGAGTGAACGCAATCATCCTCCTGCCTACTTTAGATTTAAATCGCACAGAGCAAGATTAGACGATCCAATCAGTGGTGACATTGAGCCCGGCACCCAGTGGAATGGGACACCAGGGAGGCCTAATCATCCTCGCTGCTGCAGCCAGCAGCCAGCCAATCAAATCCCCTCCAGAGGAGGCAGATGTCATCGTCTCCCTTTTTCTAGGTGAGATTATCTCCTTGGCTTCAGAGCTGGCGGCCGGTGGATGTTTACCGCCACAGTAGGCTTTCTCAACGCGGGTCCCCCGATACCAATATACCTGCGACTCAAAACATCGAAGCCTCCTCTACCCCAGGTGGACAAAGACGGGGACATGTCAGGTTGATGAATAAACACAAATGGAATATTGTTCGTTGGGGAGGCGTTTTTAAAATGTGAATTAGTCCTCAATTCTACAAATACAACGCAACAATAACGAACCACTTATTCTGCACACTGGAATTCTTTCCCCTAACAACAGGATTATTCTTTGCGTCACAACACCATTTTCGCCCCTGTCCTGAGATTACAGACGTGGCTTATGCTGGGTTTTAAGCAGGTCTGCCATAAGGAATACGAGATGACACGCAACTCCTGAT
>JAFBJU010018597.1:0-42500 GCA_016785305.1 Colistium nudipinnis | reverse complement strand
TATTTATGTCCCGCTGTATATGGTAGGTTCATTCTGTGCATCTTTTCCCACGGGGGAGAAAGCCCTTGCACACCGGACTGAACATGCTGTCTGAACGGCCGCGGCACTGCTGTAACACACCCACCTATTTTGGCAGTTTTGACCAACCCATCTCTCACCTATTATTCACATTTTAAGAGGAATGTGTGCTGACGGTGTGATTTAACAATGTCTCCTCTTTCTCTCACACACACACACACACACACACCCCAACACACTGCATTGGCTTGCATTTATTTGGATAGCATAACCGAGGCCTTACACCTAACCATAACCAGTTTATACCTTGCACTAACCTGACCTTCACCTCACCTACATTCAAATCTTAGCCATAACCATAACCAGGGCCTCAGAAATGACAATAGGGCTCATTAGAACCGAGACCTGATCCCCATAAGGTCATGCGCTACTAACAAGGTCGTTGTTTACACCAGGAAAGGTCCTTAACGAATCGCAGCGCAGACACGCCCACACAGGCGCACGCCTGTCATCACCTTGCTCATAAAAAAAAAAAACATCACAGGGGCAGACAGATTTTTTCCTTAGGCTTCTCTTTGACATCGCAATTTGTGATGGATGCTTGCCACCGGTGCTTCAAGGTTTAACTGGGACACGCTGGACTTTCAAATCTGTCAGCAACAACACCAGAGAACAACTACAGTGTTTCCCGTGAGCTAAGAATACTTGCATATGCCGTATACAAAAGTCGGTCAGAGTCTCTGTGAGTCATCCCCATTAAACGGAACCGCTCATAATCCCGGAGTCCCTTTCATGTTTCGGTTCGATATTAAATCCAGCTTTGACTTGACATTTTAGGTCCAGCGGTACCCGCTCATTTAGGAGCTGTATCACATAATCCTAATTAAAAAAAAAAATACAGTTTGAGAATTCTGAGTATCTGAAAGACAACAACAGTGGATATTCCCAAGCCACTGGGCCTTTTTGATCCCAAAAATATGACCAAAATATAATTACGTAAGACCTGTTTCCTCCGAGACATTTCTTTTTCTCAGAATTTTTATTCATGTACTACCATCTGCTTTGTCACCCAATCTTTTGAATCCAGAGAGCACAGAACTCCCCTCAAGGCATTTGAAACAAAGTTTACATCCAACATTGCGGAAGGCTTTTTGGCTCCATTGTGAGCGCTGTAATACTTCCCCGCCCCCCCCCCCGATAATACTTGAATAGATATTTTTATTAAACGTATATATATATATTTTTTTTTTAACTTTGCAGGACAGCCCTATTTATTTAGTTTTAACTCCGAGGAAACTAAACGTATTCATTATTTAAAAAGTGGTCTTCTTAAATATAAAAATACTGAACACTTTCTCTATTCCTAAACAATACTTTCCGAATACTATCATTAATATGGTGCCGCAACTGCAGTTTCATCCATACAAAAATGGTCACGATGCTCCCTCTGCCCAATGACAAAATACAGTCGTTTGTTCTGGTGATTATTGTTGGCGCCACAAGATTGTAACTTATGCCAAAAAAAATAAAAAATTTATAACTCTCCAATTATGAGACACGAGAGCATTTCTGCCAAGAACTGAATAAGAAGGGGTCCTGCAACTTCCACTGTAATGAGACTACCGACGGCTCGTTTCAACCACCAAACAGGTGTGTTTCTGAGTCCCTGTCAACAGTCGCGACCCCTCCTCCCATTCCTTCTCAGACGCACGCTCTCGCGGCGCAACAGAAGCCCATCCACACCCATCCCACAACCCGTTGCATAAGATGATGCCGCGTCAGCCCACGGCCTAAGAAGATCCGGTTCCAGAAAGGCTCTTTTACCCTCCTCGCAAAGAAGCGACCCCATTCTAACTTTCCGTCTCATCTCACCCTGTGTCATGCAAACTTGTACGTCATCTGCTGCTTGTACATGTGCCATCTAAGGGCACGGTAACGGCCACGTTTTCCCTGGCAAAGCACGGAGAGCAAGGGGGCGCAGTTGAGATTCACGTAGGACAGAGAGGGGAGGGGGGGGGGGGGGATATCCCGAGTTGGGGGGGGGGGGGGGGGGTGATATCCCGAGTTCACCCACAACTCCTATTTACACCATTTGAACAAAGAAAAAAAAATCACAATGCATGATTATCCAAACTGGCACAAAACGGTCATCGACAGGAAGACTGTATGGAACAGCTTTTGTGCGTGGCACTCTATTGAGGTGCTGCACAAGATTTCCTGGATCTCCAGGACGTAGGAAGGTCGGGAGATCGTGAGATCTGGCATCAGATAAGGAAATAATTCTAAAACGTGTGTGTGTGTGTGTGTGTGTGTGTGTGTGTGTGTGTGTGTGTGTGTGTGCGTTCCTACCATGTCTTGTCTGGCACTCCGCTGTCCATCTGCACAGTCCCCTGGGCCAGCAGCAAAGTGAGTTCCCAAACTTGAATTCCCTGGGCAAAAATAGGCATGAATACAATCATCACTCGTAGTTTCTTCGCGACCCTGAGGAACATAAAGCAGTTTAACAGTCGGGAGAAATCCTGTAAATCAGTAAAGATCCCCCAAAAAAAGTGCTCGTTAAGCTACTTGGTGAGTAATGCAACGTAAAACTGATATATTGAGCGTGTGATAACTAGGGCATTTGCTGGAAAAAGGCAGGGAACAGCTGCCCGGCTGACAATGCACTGCACTCATGGGACAAATGATGAAATTACATAATATACATTTTACATAAGCATCTATAAGTACAGCATGTCTTATTGACAACTAAATTGTTAAAGGAGTAGCTGTAATGAAAAGTAAGTCTCATATGTTCTGCTGTATGGTCTGTGCCAACAAATGCATTTTACAACACTGACATTAGTGTGATGAGCTAAAGCACTCACAATTAGTAGTATTATCTATTTTTATTTTTTTTAAGCTTTAGCAAAGACAAAGATATAGGGACCAAGCATATCTTGTAGATCGCAGGCCTTGAATGGTGCATCTTACGCACTGAAGGAGTAATTAAATACATCCTTTATAAGTAGAAGTATAAATAAATAAAAGTCTTGCATAATTAATGTCACAAAAGATCTCGACAGGATCAACAAGTAAGGGGTGTGACACATTTTGTAGCTCATATCAGAGACAAACAACCACTCGCACTCCGACCTACGAGCAATTTAAAGGGCTAACCCGGATTTACACGCATTTTTGCACCTGCAGAAAACCATACACAAACACTGGGAAGAACATGCAAATAGTCACGTGTGCCTCTTTCATGACATTAATTTGCCACATAGCACCATTCACTTTTTTTAAGTGTCCATTTGCAGTCCATAGAAGCAGTGATTCTCTTCTGCCTCACAGTGCACATTGAACTGGGCCGGGACAGTGATGCAACTTGATGCTGGCTTTTTTTTTTTTTTCCTTCTCACATGACGAGCGTTTGAGTGGCTTTACGTAAGTTCTCATCAAAAGGCCCGGGTTCCTAAAAAAAAAATATATAATAAAATAAAAAACTTATGTATGCGTCTTTGGCGGGGCTAGCAAAACCCTGTACAACTCCGGACCACTGCCTGCAGTGTGCTGGCATTGAGTTTTGTCATCCTGGCATGAGGGTAATCGCTCTTTGACAGGCACGCTAAGGAGCGGAGTGGTCCGCTCGAAGTGAGCTTTTGTTCACCCCCGGTCGTTGGCCCCCGTTGTTAGCATCCACAGGCACTCCGGAGGGAGGCATCATAATGAGATGCATCTATTCATCACCCCGTCCGGAGTTATCACGACCTGTCAAGAAGTGCGCGCACGCTTCCGTGTACTTACGTAAGGTTGTTCACGACGCCAGCAGAAAACCCGTCATGGAGCCGGCCACCAACACGCCGCACACGTTGCTGCGGTAACCATCGACGACCTGCACCGCCCAGTGTTGGGAGGGTTAACAATCGAGCACGCGAATTTGCAGCACTTTTGTTTCATTGTCCCCATTACTTGAATGGGGCCTCGTGAGCGTAGAAGCTGCAGGCTTCATTATCTTAACGAGCGACAGGTGCGTCAGCGGCCTGGCTGCGAGAGGCTAAAAACACCCCAAGGCCATAGCCAGCGTCGCTCACTTCAATTACTACTAAGAAGACGCTCACAAGGAGCCGTTATTGTAATTTCGCTACACACTGCTAGATGCAAGCAGAGGGAAAACAATTAGAAGTGACCCTCTGCATTTTCTGGCATTTGGAACAAATTCCTACCAAAACACAAAACGCAACAAATCGTAATACCAAAACACGGCAGGTAAAAAAAAAAAACGAATTGAATATTTGGGATTTTTGGTCGGGCATTATGAATGTTCATTGCAGGAAGCCCACGCGCACACATTCTCAGCAGCAAACAGTTGCAAAAGCTTTTGCAGACGACCCGAAGAGCTTGCTCCTCTGCCGCACGTCTCGAGTGTTCTCAATCATGCCATGAATGCCATCAACGGACGTACGGAACAATAAAGCCTTTATTTTTGTGTCTTTCCAAAGTTCAAGTTTGTCAGTCCCACCCAAAAAACGGTGGCCAATAGAGTGAAGGAGTAAGAGGTAGAGCAAGTGTTCCATTCTCATTGTGATCAGCGTAAAAACTCGTTTTTACACACAAGGGGAACGGCCATCCAAAGAAGGCCAACTTGAAAAAAGAAGCAAAAAAAAGCAAAAAAAAAAGAGAAACAAAACAGCAGCTTCTTTGTGGTGTTACTAGTTTTCCCTTATAATTCACAATTATAAATACTCCTCTAACTCACTGACTTTTGATAAAGGTCGCACTACAGTGTAAACCAGAGAGGCAATGAGTGCTAGCCATGAACAGCGGCACGGCAATTATCAACGCCATCGTCACCATCATCACCACAATCATCATCATCACAGTCTCGGAACACTTGGGAGTGGGGAAACTGCCCCTGCATGACAGGGGCTTCTTGTTTGAGTCCAAAGGGGCTCTGCATAGCATGCACTGACAGAAGAGATAATGGGTGCCCCCCCTCTGAACTGAAGAGAGGCGGAAGAGGTGGGTGCATCCTCGTGATGAGGAGCACAGAAACCTGCGGAGCGCGACAGCTGTGTGTGTGTGTGTGTGTGTGTGTGTATATGTGCACGTATCACACTGCATTGCCAGATGAGGACAGTGCCTTGTTACATTTAAAAATGAGAGAAAAAAGAGGAAAGAAAAAGGAGATATTATTTACATCTTCAACACATAAATTATTTCCCTACCCTACTCTCTCTGTGTGTGTGTGTGTGTGTCTGTGTGTGTGTGTGTGTGTGTGTGTGTAAGGCATAAGGTCTTTGGAAAGATAGGAAGGAAAAACAAAAACAAAAACAGAAGTGCCTCGTATGGAAAAGACTATGCTGACTCCAGAATTGAGAAAGGGCAGGCAAAGACAGTGATAACTTTAAATGCTGCGGAAATAAAATGAAAGCTTAGGTCAGAACAAATCCAAAACAAAAAAAAAAAGGGACAGCCAGAAATACACAATCAATGCAGAAATTCATGAGAATGATTTGCAAAATGGCACACAAGAAGGTAAAGTTATGAGCTCGATTAGGCAACCCCTGCATATTTCCAGGTAGTAACAATGGCAGCACGGTAGCCCGCTCTTTAATACCCAATGAAGAAGACGAGCACTGAGGGGTCATTAGACATGTAGGGATACACCTCAGATCACCGCAGAAATGGGAAGCCTTACATTCCCGCCTCGCCCCGCCAAGCGATCTAGGAATGACTCACATGTCACCTCTGGCCCAGAATGTGACCTTTTGACATTTTCTTCCATTTTGTTTAAGCCACGGAGCTTCCCATGGCCCGGCCCACGGCGACTGCAGCCCCTGCACTGACCAATCACCTGAGGGCAGAAGCAGGTCCGAATTTCCCCCCCCCCCCCCCCACCCGAGGCCAACTGACAAATAAGGCCCAAGTCTGGTAAAATTCACACGTCAACGATTTACAGTATCAAAACTCTGTATGATGAGAAAAACATAGAGACGCATCTGCAAATATACCTTTCAATATGCAACGACATAGACATTAACTGTTGGTTTTGCAGATGAAGTTTGAAATTATTCATATGTGTGTCACAGAGAAATAATGGCTGGCTCTGTCCATTTTGAAGAAGAGAGATAACAGACAGAGCAGTGGGGTCAAAAACAGAAAGGAGAACAAGACAAAAACAACAAACCAGGTTGAGTTCATGTCGGTCATGTTGGATTACTACGCACACGGGAAGCTTGGAGGAGTGAATTAAACCTCTCCAGTCCAACCGTACAAGTTCATTTATCACTGCCACACCCCCGGTTGCTGCTGCTGTCAGTCTTTGGGTCGCTCCCCTGTTGTGTGTAGGTGCATAAGAGTCTGTCATTCCAGTGAGTTTTAAAATAATGGTAGGGCATCGGTGCGTTTGTCGAGAGCTCCCGCCTACCCTAAAGGGGTGGAGCCCTGGGGAGGGGGGCGGCCCCCCCCCCCATCAGTCATCCAGGATGACCTTGACGAAACTGGCCACATCCGTCTCTTTGGCATCATGCAGGGTCAGAAATGGATGTTTCTGTTATCAAACACAAGGGGGAGGGAGGGGGGGTTTAAAGTATGCTCATAGACAAAAAATTTATGATGACACCAGTATTTCCTTAAAAAAAAAAAACATTATAGTCAAATGTTAATGGGGTAAGCCTGGCCCCTTGTGGGCAAGCGCAGTTCCACAGCGAACAGAAATGAAATACTAACCATTAATTCTGTATAAGCTGGTCTCTCATTTGGCTTCTTTCTTAAGCTGTAGAGACAAGACAAATTCAGGAAAGGGGAAAAAAGAGAAAAAAAATCTAAATGTTAATGTATCATGACTTAATATAACAATGTGTCAAAATGTACGAATAAATGAACATCAACTACATTTTTCGGTACTCACTCCAACTCTTTGAGTAAAAATAGAGTCAACACTGACCCCTGCTGGGCCTCAGTGGTAGATAGCCATTTCTTTTTTGTTTGTTTAGCAAGCTGATTATGGAGCACATCATCATCGAGTGCGAGACTCACCACTGGGAGATGAAATCTACAAAGTCTGGTGAGAAACGGTCGGCGGGCAGCTGTGGAGACGGCTCGTCCACCACCTGTTTGAGCTGCTGGAACGGGGTGCCCCACGAGTCGTAGGGGAATTTCAGAATGGCCAGCTCAATCTAGGAGACAGGAGGACGACAATTTAAACACCATTCTATTGGTCAGAGCAGAACACTTCAAGACTGCATGTCAGGATTTCAGTAACTATCAACTATCATGCAACTCAAACCATTTCAGACATTCTGGCATTTAAAATATTCACCATGACTCAGCATCGGTGCTGGGTTGTTTCAATTATTCGAGATAGCGCCAATAAATTTCGCTTGTGACATTTTCTTCACAACTTTGGCTCGAAATATTAGTGAAACAAACAACGTCCAATTACTTTTGGATTATGTTCAGCTGGTTACCTAAACCAAAGCTGTTCTTCCGCATTATATACAAATGAATCTAATGTGAATCTGATGTGACCCGTGTTTTTTTAAATCTGTATTTAAACAAGATTAAATACCAGAGATATAGCCTTGGGGTTGGCATCTATAACAACAAGTACTGCTGTGACTTCACTTCCAGGAAACCGCTTCAGAGACACATCCAAATCCAGCTCTACTCACCATCGTGATACCCAGACTCCATATGTCTGATTTGACACTATAGCCTTTCTGGTTGAGGTCAGGGTTGATCCGCTCAGGCTGAAATGGAAATTGCAGCAACAAATAAGCACTAACACTATCGAAATATAATATGATCAGTGACAACACAACTATACTCCACAGACAATTCATGCAATAATTAAAATAATAAATATAAATCAATACAATTCATGTCAATTTCAGACATAACTGAACTCACTCCAGATTAGAAAGTCATTTGCAGCTGTTACATATCTGTCGTCTATGTTTTTGGGGGGGGACTTAAGTGGCGCAATGGTTTTGTAAGCCTCTTTTCTAGATGTTTTTGACATTTTATAGGTTTGGCTAGTAGAAGCCATCGAAAAGGGTTAAGGAACTGCTGGCCTGTGGGTTTACTCCAACTGAGGAGGTTTTGAAAGTCATCGATGTTGGACAGTTCCAATCCTTTAATAAATTGCTACAAAATACTTTCCTTAAACCTCAGCTAGCGGGTACCAGGAATCTCTCCCATAATTTCCCCCAAGTTTCCACTTACCGCCATGTAGGGCTTGCAGCCTGCATCCATGGTTTTGGCCACAGAGTCCACCAGGTGGCCACTGATGCCGAAGTCACACATTTTCACTTGGCCCAGGGTGTTGATCAGAACATTGGAAGGCTTCACATCTGGAGAGGGATATTGTTGGGGGAACGATGAGAAAGGAGCCACAAGACGATGTCAAACAACAGTACACACCGACGATGGGATTCGCTCACCTCTGTGTATCACTGACAGGTTACTGTGCAGATGCTCCAATGCCTTAACAACCTGTGGAGTAAAATAAATAAATAAATCGAAAATTAACAAGACAACGAGACATGAAGTGAAACTATCTATTGTTTCCCCAGTTGCATTCATTTCCATTTATTTACCATTTTAAAGAACAATTCTTTTATACATTTTGGGGAATATTCTGGGAAATTGTCTTGTTTTCTTTCTCATAAGTAGTAGCAAAATCAACCCCTTTTATTCACATAAACACAAACATGTAAGACAATTTGTGGTTTTAGTCTAAATTATTCAATCTTGGCAAATTGCGGTTTATTGTAATGCCCAGGACTTCATCCAAACTATAATAGTGGTTGCCTGGCAACCTCACCATGATGACCACAAACTGCCATTCTTCTTAAGTTCTCATTATTCTCAGAAAGAACAAAAGCGAAATATTCCTTTTATGCATCATTGTGTGCACATGTTATCTTAAGAAAAACAAGGAGCAAAAAATATGGGACAGAACGTACCGCTACTGTGATCTTTCCCAAGATGTCCTCAGGGATGGTTTTTCCTTTTTCAATTACATTCTTATAGAACTTATCCAGAGAAGTGTCCATAAGCTCCATGCAGATCCAAACATCCCCCTGAAACAAAAATGTACCAATAGACAAGATGTAGAAACAGGATGGCGACAGGTGGTCACAGTAGTCACAGATAAAAAAAAAATAAGAAAATTGGGGGTCGAATTAAGCATTGGCTTCACCTCTCTGAAGAGGGCCCCATAGAAGGTCACAGTGAAAAAGCAGTCCACTGTTCTCATAGAAATGTCCAGGTCCATCAGAAGCCTCTTCTGCTCCAGAGTGTTCACTGTGGCACGAATTCTCTGGGGACACAAACATCACAGGTGGGCTACTGGTTTCATCGCAAACAGTATATGATATGAATATGATATGCATCTTTAATCAAATGGTGTCTGACGTCTTGAAATAACACGTGTCAGACCTGAACCAAATGTTTACAAGGTGAGCTCATATGCTGAATACATGAGACACGGCTTCTATTTTGAAAGCGCAGTGAATGTACACAGATGCCAAATCAGGTAACCCGAGCAGCAGCCTTCGCACCCTACCTTGACAGCCATGATAACACCACTGGGCACATGTTTCATCTTGTACACCACGCCGTACGCTCCCCTCCCCAGCTCTGAAACCTGCTCCAAGTCATCTGCCTTCACCACGAAATTCTGCACAGGCGAGACGCACGTAAGATTAGCCTAGGTAGTCAGCTCAGCAAAGACAAAAAAAAACAGCAGCATATCCTACGGGACCACAGATCTCGATTACCTGATCTCCAATTTTGACGCAAGCTTTAGAGTCAAGATCACGAGGGGGCCTGCAGGGAGAGAGAAACAAGCAAACTGTGTGTGACAATAATAATAGCAGTACGCAGTTCGTTTTGACACCGCAATACTCCGTAATATATATATATATATATTTGATCAGAAAGATAGCACGTGTTTATGACAGCAATCAATATGATTAATTTGAAGCAAACATTGATAATAGACAGGGCCAAAACACTAAATAAACTTGAGGCATAAAACGCTGCCCTTTGTAATTTACGAGGCAGAGGATCTCTCAGTGGTGAGACGGCTGCATTCCTGAAAACATTTTTATTTTTATTTTTTTGCCAAATTTTACAAACTTAAACATCTTGTGTCTTTTATTTTTTGTAATTTGCATTAATGAAAAGTATAGAGGGACAATGTAGCGACGAGTGACATTTTTAGACTTAATGTTGGGAAAATATGACATATTGCTGTACTACAAAATATTCTTATTGTACCAATGTGACCAGCGGGTACCTCAGTCCCACTCTAATTTTGTGACCTTCTTGGTAACCTCTCAGATTGGTATGACTGCTCTCGCTGCCCAATCGTAAAAAGAAAAATTAAAAATAATAAAAAAAAAGATGGAACCAAAAGGAGGCTTACGCTGCTGCTGCTGCTGGAGTGGGTGGTACAAATGCGTCTGGGGGCAACTTCAGCCCTGGGTTCTTCTTCTTCCCTGAAAGACGAGGAATCAGAAAACCATTAGCACCTCAGCTATAACCAAAAAAGCTGTATCTGATAATAGCAACCAATTGAAACGGAATTCACATTTAGACTATTATGAGCCCATTTTCAATATTATTCTGAATGTAGGACTAGAGGCTTACCACAGAAGCCTACTATTGAATCACATCACTGCAGGGCCTTTCTTTGTTTTCACACACCCGCGCTGGCCTATCGATCCATCATATTCTATTCTCATAGTATGGTTTCAATGTTATTTGCAATTTCCACTGACACAAGGCTTAGAAAATGAAACGTTATCTAACTGAAGATTAGGTGCACTGCTACAGAGAGAAGGTGGACTCGGTGACTAATCGGCATTGGAATGATGACTCAAATGCTTGGGCTGGGGTGGGGTGGGGGGGTGGGGGGGGTTGTTTCTTCCCGTCATAATTCTTGCCATAAACAGCAAACAAATCATCCACCAAAGTGTTGTTCCGCTTTGTCTCAGTTAAAGATCTATTACACTTCCTGCGCGACGCCGTAAAACTGCAGCTCTAGGACCTCTCTTGTGTTAAATCTCTGACAGCAGTCCATTCATAACCGCGGTTTACCAGCAGCGTTCGGGACTTCCCACAAGGGGCTGCGAGCCTCTGCCAGAATGAGACAGCTACCGGGCTTACGAGCAACAACACAGGAAAAACAGCTCGACACTTCTCGACATGGACACTTGTGCTCGGCATGTTTGCTCGTGTTGCAAGGTCAACAGGGTAAAGTCACCGTTTTCTCGACCTTTATCTGCCTGCAGCAGGAATTTCGCCCGCTGGAATATGAAATGTGAAAGAGTATAGAGCCTTCTGGTTGTTTCCTGTTCTTCCCACAAACGGGGTCAGACAGGGTAATGACTCGACCCCGGTACATGGGGAATTGCCTCAGTGCACACGCGAGACACCTTCACTTTGGAATACACCCAAAAAACTAGGAAAAGTTAGCAGTTGCTGGGGGCATTTTTTAAGTGGAACTACTTCTGTAAGGTTGTATTTGCCAACGACTGAGTCACACCACCCCAGTCTAGAGGAAGTATGATTGGGTAAACCCCTCCTTTGGCTAGATTAAGCTGGAAGGGAAGTTTTACTAAGATTTGAGATTCTATGTCCGACGTCAAACAAGTCCATTTTGTGCTGCTGCCCTTAAATAGGCCCACGGTGTCTGGTTAGAGTATGATATTTTCACGGGGGGGGGGGGGTTGAAGTGTGATTTACTCACACATGCAGAGTCAAAAATAGATTTTGCATTTCCTCTGCGTGGGATAAAGAACAAGCACTCAAAGCTTTCCAGGGACGTGGACAAATAAGACAGCGTTCACGCAACAAAATTAGAGCTGGACACGAACACTGTGGTGCAGTTCAAAAAAGCATCTGCAATGTCAAACATCTGACACGATGCCTTTTATTCAGGCTGAAAGACATATTTAACAATCCTTGTTAGAAACTGAGAAACTGAGGGCTTTACTTTATATTCACCTCTGAGTTATGACTTGAAATGATTTATGTTCAGTATTAAGAGACTTGAAATATTAGAATGCCCCTCTGAGGAAGCGGCCCTGACTGGGGAGACGATGTGTGGTGTGTGCAGGGACCCTGTAGCCGGGGCTGCGGGGTGGGACATGACTCATAGCCAGTCAGACTGGACACGTCCGCTGAAAACACAACAACTGTCGGGACCCTTTGGGATGTATGATGTCACTTCGCTTCGCCTGCTTGGAGCTCACTGTCCCCGTTTGCAACTGAGGCCAGCTTTACTGCAATTGTGCCACGGCATCAGCCAGCGCTGCAGTCAAAATATATCAAGGCCATGAAATACATATTTGTACACAGATACCACTTTCTCAGAAAGGGTCTAAAAAAATCCAAATGTGCATTTTGTGCATTTTGGGAAAAATAAAGTCCCTGCAGACATTCTTCCTTGTGTAAGTTCAAAGACCTGAAATGTTTTTCGTCTGAAGTACTAATCACAGTGTCCTAATCAGATGAATACTTTTGATGCCGGTTAGGCAGTGACTTGAGGCCCTCGCACAGGAAATGCAGCAGTTCTTAGAACACCAGGGATGTTCAGTGGAAATTCACCTCCGTGCAGCAACACATACGTAATGGGGGAGCAGGAATTTTTGGATCGTGCATTGGGATCAAAGTGTCAATGCCTGTGTGGCAATTCACCATCAGGAAGCTCCGGGCCTCGGAGCGGCTCCATATACAGACACCGATGACTCATGCGCAGACAATCTTCCACGCTAACCTATGAGTACGGTCAGGGAGAACCCAATCTCCAAACATGCCTCAGCAATACACAGCACTGCAATGCACTTGGGCCCACTCCACCCTTGGAACAGAAAAAGGCAACCCCTCCACACACACACACGCGCGCGCACACACACGCACACCTTGGGCCCCTGTTTTTGGAGCGGAAAACAAAAATATCAGCACGGAACCTGTGAGGCAGCTATGGGGGATCTGCACGCAGCCAAGTGAATTGTCAACAATGAGAGGCTGGACGAGGTATTGGTGCAGCAAGTCAAAACATGCCATGGTAGGCCAAAGGCTGTGGCTGCGCCCAGCCAATCGACACAGCCCTCGCAAAACAGTGTGTACTCCCGACCATGGTAACGCTAGTATGATTGTGTAACAGCACAAGCGGTGAACTTGAAATGTAAATTGACATCATCAGAGTGTGCCTGCGTGTGCGCGTGCGTGCGTGCGTGTGTGGAAGGACCTTGATTTTTCCAAGGTGTGCGTTTTTATTCAGTACAAGTCATTTATTTTACACAGCACAGTTGCTGACTGACAGGAGAAAGCCATGTCTGTGTGTGTGTGTGTGTGTGCGTGCGTGCGTGCGTGTGTCTGTGTGCAGGATATCTCTCTGTGACACTTGGCATCGCCAAAAGAAAACAATCCAGGGGTTTCCACCACCAGGAAAAGGCAATGCAGACATGAAACATCAAAACATGTTTAATATACATGCGCTAATACACTTGTCACCGCGGCAATCGATGAGTCATGAAGCCGAAAAACACAAACACCTGTGGTCCTGGTGGGCTACCCTTCATCGAAAAGGGCAAAAACTAACTCTGCGCGGTGATTTCCAGCTCAGGGCCGAACTGGAAGATCATTTCAGTCGGTTAAAACTCCTTTGTTGCCGTGAAAACTGTGTTAGCTAACCGCTCCTAAAAGAAGCGAGGCGAGCTTAGCCTTTAGCTCAAAACGTTATCAGTTCATTATACTACATGCATTTTTTTTTGAGGAAAGCCATTTGAACACCAGGCTGCCCTGCGAGTCGGTTCAATGTTAGAAAGCGGGGGCAGACGAGCTGGTTAGCATGTTTTCTTCTCTTTCCCCCCCCCCCCACCTCTCCTACATGCAGCTTCTTCCCCACCTGGCAAGGTTGCATTTTTCAAACATAGCTAGCTTAACTACTTCGCAGACGACACCTCGTTTATATATATATATTTACTGCCGTTTTAAAAAGAGCGGGGCTAATAAATAAAAAAAAAAAAAAAAAAACAAAACACCACCTACCTCCTTTAGACAGAGACATTTCCCCTTCGCTTTGATGAGGGGGAAGGGAAGCACAAAGACTTTTGCCTTTTTTTACTCCCTCCCTGCATCTACCCTTACAGCCGCTCAGGATCGCTGGCTTGTCGTGCAAAAAACCAGCAGCGACTGAAACAAGATGTTCCGTCCTCGTGCAACCTCGGCGCTTCCGTCTCTCGCTCCCGCGTTCAAAGATCGACCAGCAGACGAATGCACAACTTTGAAGAAAGTCGCCGCTCGCTGAACACTTCGAGTTAGTTTGCTAACAAAACCTGTACTTTTAGGGTGGCCAAAGTCTGACAGCTGAAGGTTCCAACGGCGTGATGACGTACTTCCTGCCCCGTGCCAAGCATGCTGGGAGGTGCAGTTTGGGGCACATTTTTCAAAGCGAGAAAACGAATCGAATTCTGAAACCAAAGGAAGCTCGTACGTTGACGTCGCATCAATTAATGTCCACCGTTTTTTTTTTGTTTTTTTTATTTATCTCATTGTCTTTTGTTGTTTTTTGGGATTCAAGTTTAAAATGCATTCTCCATTAGTTGCTTTAAAAGCTAAATAAAATGCCAGTGTGACAGTAAATAAGAAAACAGATCAATCAATATCATTGTCTTGCAAGTCGATTACAGTACACAAAAGGGACACTTATTGTACGATTGCTCTTTAATCTACACAATTAACTACTAACAACTAATAAACTATCATAACTGCTGAATTGTTTGATGCATACAATAAATGGGAATACATTTATTTTATAAGGAAAACATCTATTCTACTAAAAATAGCAACTATCGAATAGATTTAATACAACCAAGGAAGAAACGGTCGGACTTAAAAATACCCGAACAGATACAGTACAGTGATTTATTTTGATAACTATGCATAAAATACTCAAAAAATCCACCACAATTTAGGTTATAATCACAAATGAACTAATTGTGAATGGTGCTATACACTTGGAAGACAACTGCACAAACAAAGTAAAAATGGAAGTGTCACTGGCGTGACGCATAAACATGTGTGTCTGTGCGATGAGTGCACTTTTGTGCATGTGATTGTGTGGGTGGTGGGCGGATAAAAGCCAGCTTCCTGCCTTTATTTCCTGGCGACGAGGAGGGTATGGTACAGAGGTTTAATGATAACGTGCAGATAGAGGGAGCTGTCAATCAGGTATTCTGATGCACGGCGCTGCAGGTCAGCATCCACCAGGAAATCCCCCGCCTCCTCTGTGCTTTGGTGGAAGTTGTAGACGTGACGAACCACTACTTTCCCTTGCTGTCTAGCCATCACAATCACCGTCTTCTGGAAACTCACCCCGGCAAAGTCTGGACTAGAGGTGGCCGGTGTTACGATGACGCGAGGTCGTCCTCCCTCTGTGCGGGTGGGCTGCATGGCACCCAGCTCCGTATAGGTCGACCTGGCACTGAGTGGGAGCCAGCGAGGGGAGAACAGGGCATTCCAGGTCACTCTCTTACTGGAGTCGTGGCCGCTGGGCCCGAGCTGGGTCTGGAAGCTGAAGCTGCGGTCGTCACGGGTGGGATTGTTGATGACCCAGGGGGAACCCCAGGAGGAGGACAGGTAGTTACGGGGAGTGAATAGGCTGCAGTTGACGTCAAAGTACTTGGCCAGCTGGATGGGGGAGGCCGAGTGAAATTGGAACGCGAGATAAAGGAGATCGCGAATAGACTCTGGATACTTGAGCAGGAGAGCCGATTGCTTCTGGAGACGGAAGAGGTGCTGAGGCGGGATCATGCCGTACCGAACGGCCCTCAGGGCGCTCTCGACCGTGGAACTGACTGGCTGGTTCTGGCTGATCCAGGCCTCCAGGGCCTCATAGAGCTCCAGCTCACTCTGCAGAATGAGGTCGGAGCGCTGGAGCAAGGAGAGGAGCAGGTCTTCGCTGATGGAGCCCCATTCTCCACTCTGCAGCACAGAGGACAGGTTCCAGGACAGGTACTGCAGGCAGCTGTCCCGCAGGGCCATGTCCCCAATTTGGAGCGCATAGTTGTACCAACCGACCACGTGGCCCGTGGGGGAGTCGCTGGACAGATGTTGGGTCATATATTGGGTCAGACCCTGCTGCAAGCCCACCACATGATACTTGCTGGCCAGCTTGTGCAAAGAAATGGCCTGATCTAACCGCACGGAGATGTCCCCGCAGTACAAATACCTGCAAGGGAAAAAAGTTGCATTAATAAAAGTTGAACAATCCTTTTCTGTCAGGCCCAACTATCCTATGAAGCCCTATGCTCGCCTCACATCTGAGTCACTGAAAAAAAAACCCACACGGTCCGATATTTGACTGCGAGCCCTTAACAACCGGGTGTAATTTTAGCACATCTCACAAAATGGAGCATCTCGCTTCTCCAAATAGAAAGGACCAAAGCAAAATGCTGCGTAAAGACCTAAAACCTGATGTCCGTGGGGGAATCCTAAAGGCATCTACCAGCAGCCCTTGAGCATATGAATGTAATCTCACGCACTCCAAAACAAATGACCGTGCCACTTGTGAGTCACCCTCACCTGACAAACTTATCGAAGACAGCTGCACAGTCGGGCGTCTCCCTCAAAACCACCACACTATTGTTGCGGCTGAGCAGCAGCTCCTCGAACACGTCACTCTGCAGGGTGAGGAGCAGGCTGTGGGCCTGGACCACCTTCACCTCGTCCGTGCCGGTGGTGTGCACCCGGAGAGTGACGTCGCTGCCGTTCCCCATGGCCAGCAGCGTCTCCATGCGCTGCATCAAGTTCGTGGAGTGGTTCAGCACCGTGGCGCCACTGTCCAGTGCGGCCTCCTGCCTCAGAGCGGCTGTGGGAAGGGGGAGATTGTGAACAAAAGCAGAAAAAGCAAAATGAGGAAAAAACTTCTCTTGTTCTCTTTCAATGGCAATTACCTACACTATCAACACATTCGAAAATGCTTTCCCTTCACCCTTGATCTCTCACTTTCTTATCTGACTCCACTCTGTTTCCATTTCGCCGCCGAATTTACGTTTCATTTGCTCCATGAACTCATAATTCACGCGGACGGAACTGGGAAGAAACCCTCCTCAACCCTGAACCGCAACCGATGACACTGTAGGCGTCGCAGAACGAGCAGACCCGCACACACTCCTATTCTGTTTCAATTAAGGGAGAAAGGGAGAAAAAAAAAGCAAGGTGGCTGACTCAGGAGAAAAAACTCCATCACCAGGTGCACAGAAAAAGGGATCCTGAGTTTGCGGCACCGTTGCAGATGGCTGCACAAGTGGCACTTACTGGAGTATCAAACATGAAAGAAACAGCATGACAAGCTGCTGCTTCCATTCCGCTGTGCCACAGCCATCGGCAGCTTCGCTGGCCCGTTACCGGGGGTTTAATGAGACACAGGGGGGAGCACTATTGGCTCCCTGGGGTGCTCCCGGTCTTCATTCCTCCACCAAAACCAAGTGGCCCCCACTTCAAAGTCACATTTTTCCAATTAGCCATCCAGCACCCCTAGTCAGCGGAGTATGATTGAATTTGTGGACAAATTATTCTGCTGCGCAGTGGAGCCAATTGAACATTCCTCAAATGGATTATTATTGTGGAACAGTCAAGACTATCTGTTACACAATCTACTTTTTCCTTCTCTGTTAAAATACATAACACGAATTCTGGCAAATTCAATTCAAATCTACAGAAACATTGAAAAAAGAATGACTCCAATGTCACCTCCAATAAAGCTCAGAAGAGCTAAAAAAAAAATATATATATATATATATATATATCGTATTTAATTATAAACACAGTCCCCAAATATCTGGGATTTCAAATAAAATCTAATTGGACAGCACAGGAATGTGGCCTTCCATAGCTTTGGTCAAAAACAGTCAAAGTCAGATCTTCTGAGGAGTGAGCCGAGCTTTCCCCCTAATGTTTAGAGTGCACTGTATTACTGAGCCGGCACATAGCCCGGCAGCAAACGCACTTGCCCGCCTTTCTCTGCGCCCCGGCAGACAGATAGATGAGGACAGGATGAGTGGAATAGACAAATATCCGTCCCGTGCCCTGAGGCTGAGTGAGAGCCACGCATTCATGCTGTGCCCTCCTACCCACTGACGGTATGGGGGAAGCTGGACTGAAATAGAACAAAACAGCTTCCTCTCGCAATGTGGCATATGAACAAAAACATACAAAAGTGGCATGACTCTTTCAAGGCTACACCAATTTAACACGGTCAAGCCCATTTGGTGTCTTACCTCCTTTGACTGGGACAGAGTGGAAGTGGATGAAGATGAACAGGGTGCCGACACAGACCCAAGCAGGGATCCCTTGTTCACATGAGCGCACCATGTCTTCCCAAATATTCCCTGCCTCTCTTCTTTTCTCAGTGCCACTCTTCCCCTGACCCTTCTCGTTGTTGCTGTGTCTTTGTCGCGTGCGTGCGTGCGGAAAGGTGTGTTGCCCCTTTTGTGGCTCCCGGCTCCCTGTCCCGCACTCTTTATGTAGGACGCTGGCCTTTCGCTGGCGCATCTCGCAACCCCACAGACTCCATTGATTGGTGGAATCTGGCAGGGGCGTTGCTATGGCGACAGCTTTGATTTTGAATTTCTCCCTTTCGGATGCTACATGATATCGATCAGAAGCTTAATGTTTTTCTTTTTTTTTTTGTTTAAAAGTCTGGGGGGGGGGGGGGGGAACAAGGGGGGGGGGGGGGGGGGGGGTAACAATCAATATTAACAAAATGCCTTAATGGAATTCATTTCTCTGAACTGCACACTTGTGTTTATGGTATCCATGTTAAGTACAATCACTGCCATTTAATTGGACTATTAATTTGACATTAATTACAGGAGTTTGCCTCTGAGACTAACTGCCAAAAGTAATTGAGGTTCTAAAATGTATCACCAACTGCAGTCAATCAAGTTCCATAATCCATTTATAGGGCAGCTTTTCAGCAATTACTTCTCTGATGGCATGTTAATCAAAGTAATGGGAGCATCATTCCATTGGTGTTGGATCCAATCATCAATTTGAGGTCAGCTGTGCTGTAAATCCAACTGCCAATCAGGATTTTGTATAATCGTGAAAAGAAAACTGAAATCGCATGCATGCGTTTATTAATTGGACTAAATGAATGACAAAAAAATTGAAACAAAATGCTTTTTGAGGGTAAAACTATTTTCAGGTGCCACATCAACGGGCAGTTGTTTCAGGACAAATCTCCCAAAGTGCAGAGCAGAGCGCTCATTGAATATGTGTGATGCACACAAATTCCAGCTGGATACGGAGCTAATGTAGCTGCTGGCAGGGAACATACTAACCTCCGAGCTATGATAATCAATACGAAATGCTGTAATGACTCTGAGTGAACTCAAGCGCCACGTGACAAGAGAAATGCATCCTGCAGTGTAACAGGGGGTCGGTCAATACGTAGATTCCCGTTAAAAAGTTACAAAGATAAACTATAAATCTGATATTTACAGAAGAAAAAAACAAACACACACACACACACCCATGTACATTTAATCCAATCAAAATCGCAAAAGTAATAGATTAGATCTTGACCAGGGCGTTTCAAGGATCTCATATTCTACCATGCCCACTATGGAGCAGAAACGGAGAGGGAATCGGGTTGTGCCGAAGCCCTGGGGGCTGCCAGGCTGCAGTAAAAATGCTGCAGACAAGACGTGCTGCGGGAGCCCAACCTGAGCCTCTGCTATGAATAACCTGACAGTGTTCGCAGAGTGGAGCGCTGCTGAGGAGCCCTAATGAAGCGTGATCCAACAAACTGGCCAAGACTCTGCCAGGCCACGCGACTCATGCGCGTAGGCATGTTCACTCCGTTTTATTTTCTTGAAGTGAAAACAGATGAAGATGCACGAGATTAATATCGATGAAACACCTCCAATAAGTGGCCGACGGCAGCGCAAAGCACAGTTGTGCACTTAAAGATATTTCAGGCCACTGTGGGTTTTAACAACAGAACTGGAGTCGACCCAAAGCCCTTTTGTGTGTGCATGTGAAAAGGGTATGTCCTCCATTTAGGTCACATTGCTCTCTCCTTTGAGATCAGCTCCTATTAAGAATCCGCCAACAGCACCACTATGCAAAGGAATGGATCGACGAGCCAATCGCCCTTGGGACCAGATCCATTGAGGTGGTCGATGCACCACAGGGGGGCTCCATCGCAGAGTATAAACAGTGCGTTTAGTGCGGGCCGCGTGCCAGAGCTGGCCTCAACGAGGCGTCCCGGATGACCTTACTTTTGTGCCGAACCCCAGAGGGTATGCGCCAGATGCCAAAAGTTAAATGAATGAAAAAAATTAATAAAATGGAGCACAGTGGGAAATGTATAAACGATGCCGTTATGTCTCACAGTTGTTTCTAATGTTAGTTATTATGATGTGAGATACAGTAGGCATTTTACCCAACCATTATTATTGTAATCATTATAAACACCAATTGTTATTGTTTTCAGTAGTATAAATACACATTTTATATTCGATCTAGCTATTGTATTCGGTGCATACTCGCTCTTGTGTGGCACAAAATAATCGTCAATGTAACAACCGACTGGAGTAAGAAAGTGAACATGTGTTGTGATTTAGGCCAAACAAGACACTGCTGTTACCCAACTTACATGTTTGTCCACGGCCAGTTCATACCACAAAATGATTTACTACTGATATTGTTACGAAATTATTTTGATGAAAAGAGCATGCCTTACCAGCCAAAAGCCAAACAGAATACATTTAATTCACTGCAGTATTTGAGCAATTACAGAGCACAACTATCTTTTCCAAGCATAAAATCAATGAGAGTCAATGCTCTTATTTATCAAATGGCTGTTAAGTGTCATGGCCGAAAACAGATCAATAGCAAGATCTATTTTGTTGTGTATTCAGCCAGAAAAACAGAGGGGTCCTATAACAGTGCTTTTCCACCAGGTGGCTCTGCACACTGGATACAGTCACGATGTCCTCTCTGATGGGGGACTGTGCATAGAGAGGCTCTGCACACTGGATACAGTCACGATGTCCTCTCTGATGGGGGACTGTGCATAGAGAGAGAGAGAGAGAGAGAGAGAGAGAGAGAGAGAGAGAGGCCAAATATGAACAGACGTGACAGATTCCTATTATACGTGTGTGAGGTACACATTTAATTATATAAACAAAAAAAGCCACGCCTAATGATTCATATTGCTCTTGAATTATAATCATCATCGAATAATATATAGATATATATATTTATTTTAACTTCAACTTCAATTTAACCTCAACAAAACTGAAAGAAGGCCGACTCGTTACGTTGCCGTGTTGGGCAGCAGCTGATTATTTAAACAAACAAATGAAATGGATCGTCCCGAGTGACCAATCACAAAAACTAATCGAATCATCGAACCCGCGATAGGCTTTTCATCATCGATCATCGAGGGTGGGTGGGTGGGCGGGCTGTCCACATAGCTCGGTCCACTGTGGAAGTGTCCCCGGCGGAGGTGAGTGGCGCCTTTGTTTGGATGTAAACCGCCCGAAACAAATAAGTAGGCCTGCTAATCTCGCAGAGTATGCAAAGCTGCGAGCGGCACCCGGGGCTCGAGGGAGGGAGGCGGCTGTGGAGCAGAGGTGTTAAGAGAAAGGTGAGTGCGTGTGTGTGTGTGTGTAATAACAGCCCAGGGCCACCACTGCTTTTAATGCGACTGTCTGTGTCGGTCTATGACGGCATGGCTCAATAATTATAGCCCGAGGAAAAACGTGGCTCAGTTAGGCGTTCATTTCAGACAGACATTTCTATGATAATATATCAGGAACTTGAAATGTGATTTTCCACCAATTCGGTGAGAGCAAGGTGCTTTTTTTTCCCCCCCTTTCTCAGCGGTGGATTTTTACTCACCCGAATTTGGTCACACCTGTCGGAGCTGCTGTCGGGGTCATCGGTCAGCAGGACTGGTAAGACATCCATAAAATGATCTATATATATATATATACAAAAAAAAAGATACAATTGCTTTAATAATCAGATACGCAGATAGTCAGACAAGTTTGTAAATGGGAGGGGATCATACAGTGCAGTATGTCTCACGGTAAAATGTTAAAGAACTGCATTTTTTGATTCTTAACATACATACATACATACATACATACATACATACATACATACAATATTCAGTTCGCAAAGCAATTGGGTCTTTACACTACTGAGCTTAATTTTAGTGTGATTCTCCACGGGGTCAATGCGTTACCGTTTATTTACTGTGCCACCACGCATTAACCTTCTTCGGGCAGCGATTGTTTTCAGATGCATGCAAAGTCTGTTGTGTCCTGTTTTAATACACAGGGATGCAAATAGTAAAGATTGCAAATATTGAATTTGAATTCATGTTTTTTTTTTTTTTATTGTCTTTGTGGCAGTTTTTTCACCCACTCCCGAGATAACGGAAAATCTGCAGCGAAACCATGGATCCGACGGACGCTCCGAGGGGATGCGGCTCCGGGATCAGCCCCGTATATTTCAACCTGTGCGACCTGACCAATGTGTGGGGGGTCGCGGTGGAGGCCGTCGCTGCCGCCGGCGTGCTCACTTCCTTTGTCCTGCTGTGCATCGTCATGGCCTACTTACCGTTTGTGACGGACAAGAAGAGAAAGGGCACGGTGGCCCTGCAGGCTGGCGTTCTGGTCTTCACTCTGGGACTCTTTGGGCTCACATTTACCTTCATTGTGGGCCCCTACTCCACCAGCTGTGCGGCGCGCCGGTTCCTGTTTGGAGTGCTGTTTGCGGGCTGCCTCGCCTGCCTGGTGATGCACGGGCTGTGGCTCGCCCTGTCGGGGCGCAGGGGCCCCAGGAGCTGGATGCTGTGCCTGGGAGCCCTGGGACTGTGGCTGGTCGAGGTGATCGTCACCGCCGAGTGGCTCATCATCACCGTTGACCGGGGGCCGCCGGGTGCCGCCGCCGCCGCCGTCGACCTTTCCTGCGGCATTGCCAACCAGGACTTTGTGATGGCACTCATCTACGTGATGGTGCTGCTGCTTGCTGCGGTGGTGATGGCCGTGCCCTCGCTGGCGCGCAAGCGGTGGCGCAGAGATGGAGCCTTCATCCTGACCACAGGGCTCCTCACCGTGGCCATCTGGGTGGCCTGGATCGTCATGTTTATCCACGGGAACAGAGTGGCGGGGAATCCGAGCTGGGACGATCCCACTTTGGCCATAGCTGTGGTGTCAAATGCCTGGGTGTTCATCTTCCTCTACTCTATCCCCGAAGTGTGCCTACTGACCCAGGAGGACCCAGACAAGGAGCTGCCCCACGACGGAGAACATATCTATCCTGCCAGGAGCCTGGTTTGTGACAACATCCTGAGGGAGATGGCGACACCCCACCAGAATGTGTACCTAGAGAATAAAGCTTTCTCGATGGACGAGCCTCCAGCAGGTGAAGCATGACACATTGTGGTTTGCGAGTTACCGGGCAGTCATGAATTGCTATTGTATTCGACTTATACACAGCAGATGACTAAAAACAGCTCAGATAGACTGAATGCATGACACAGGCCCCAAAGTACAGTCAGTTTGCCTTGGAATCGCTGCGACAAAGCTTTCCTTAGTTATGAATAATATCCAGCAGATATCTGAGAAGTGTGACCTTCCTAATGCTATTTTTTTTTTCCTTCTTCTTACGGCACTTTCTTCACCAGTGCCCACAAAGCCAGTGTCTCCGTATGGTGCTTACGACGGTCAGATACGGAGTTGTGTGTACCAACCCACTGAATTAGCCCTGATTGCCAAGGGCCTGACAAAGGTGAGTGTGTGTTTACGCTGATTGACACCAGAGAACCTCCTCATCGTCGTCGCCGTCGTCTCATCTGAAATAACCACTTGTCTGGGTGTGTCTCTGTAGATGGACCAACATGCCATGATCTCGAGAGCCACGATCCCCTCTTTGAATCCAGGAAGCACCAGCTCCCTCCCTTATTCAGACAAGTTTCTATCATCCTAAGGACTGACACACACACACACACATGCACGCACCCACGCACACACACTTGATCGTCACCGCTATGAAAGAAATCTCCACCAGGAGCTTGCTCTAGCACCAGCCCTCAATAAATGTAACGTATGGCCCCCTTTTATCTTGCTTAGGAACATGCTTTAAATAACAACATGGCGTGGTGGTTCTCCTGCGATATGACCCGGCTCGGGTCCCAGAGCATTTTTTTGTGCACCGATTTCCTGATCTGTCCGCACAAAAGGCTGAGCGTCGTGGGCAGAAGATCACACCGGCTGCAGAGGGGCGGCCTCGCGGGAGCTAACGTGGTCAAAGACAATCGGAACATTTCCATATGGAAAGGTTCTAAGCCCAGCTACTGTCTTGTTATTTCCATTCTCGCTAGTCTATGGAAGCCAGGGCTTTAAACTCTATACCGTCACAGGTGAACTGGCTTTGCCCACACGCAGCTTTATTCACTGAAGTCACCATGAGCGTAACGTAACGTAAGAGATAGAATGGAACGCACCGTGTCTCAGTGGGAAAGTTTTGACTTTGTTTTCTAGCTGCAAATAAGTCTCTTAGGGAACAGCTGATTAACTGTATGTTGAAACAGTGGACAGGGATCAATTCAAGTAGCAAGTAGTTGAACAAACCACCCTCAGTTATGGGCAGATTAGAGTCATTGACTACCATTGACTAAAAGTAACTATTACATTATAACTGATAGGATTTATTTGAGCCTGTCAAAATCTGCCGATGGTAATTAGTCTGTTTTGACTGTTTAACACGTGCCTGGAAATGACGTGATTCGGATTTCCTCTGAAAGCCATATGATTTTGTGCCTTGTTTTATGACAGGGATTTATAGAGAATCATTGTATGTAAAAAAAAAAACTGTAACTTATTAAACCCGTAAAGCTTCCTCGAACCTTGGTGTGCCGTTAGATCATTGGGTGGGAACAGGCGCAAGCCAGCCAGAAAGGTGTCGGTTACTGAAAGAGGAAGTGCCACCCGGAGAAGAAATTGAACTGACGAGATCGTTTACATATTTGGGCCGGAAAAACAGATATGAATTGGTGTTTGAACACACGCACGCACGCACGCACGCACGCACGCACGCACGCACACACACACACACAGCCTTGAGTAATTTCTCACTCTCTAAAAATCAGACAGGTCAGAAATGGACAACACCATTTGATCACCCCAGTGCAGATCAGATTTTAAACACTTATGAGCGGGGCAAAAATGAAATAAGCTTGTTGGCAGGAAAAATATATCCAAATTGAATCTAAACCAGGCGCTTGAGTTTTCTTTACATTTCTAACATCAACCTTTTTACATAGCTGTTATTGCCCAAGAGGTCGTACAATACCAACACAACATAACCTCGCTGACTAAAGGCCGTTGGGCGGTTATTCCTGATGAGTGATTTGAACTGATGAGCAGCATCTTTCCCCGACAGGCAGTGACTGTAAATCCCCCGATAGAGCGATCAACTGTCTCGTGCACATGTACACGAGTGGTTTCATGACCGGTGGCGGCTGGGCTCAGCTCGAGGGAGTCGGCACTGCCGATCCCAAGCAGCTGTCCCCACTTAGCGCATTTCCTTGTCACTGTGGCAACCCTCGGGAGGACAAACACAGACGAGACACAAAAAAAAAAAAACTTGCCGGTCAAGCTGAACAAACAGAAATGACTGAACCCACGGGACAGACAACAGGTATTTCACATTACTAGGTAATACCATCCTGTGATATTATTCACCAGATCTCCATCGGAAAAAATATTCATACTGTTATATTTGCTTTTTGATCCGGAATGCTTTGAACGATCAATTTTGTCAAACAAAACATTTGAATCAGTGCCGTACGGCCTCACGGGCCGATGATTTAAACAATGGCCTCGTTCATGAGGGTAAACCTTTTAAGGATTACAAATGTAAATAGCTGTGCCAGCCTCTAATAAGTAGTCCCCGTTTTTCAAAGGCCGATGTGATTTATTTAGCCCAGGACTCAGGCTCTCAGGGAGTTACAAAGGGGAAACTGGGCATTTTCAGTGTTTGCATTTTGTCCACCAAAACATTTATGTGTTTATTATTATTCGTTCAACAATAGTTCTTTCCGCTGGATTTAGCAGGCAGAAAGGTCAAGGCAAATGTATTTGTATGATAATGTGCACAATTACACATGGTACAATGTGCAGTGAAATGTTCTATTGTGCTTGCATCCAGTTAAAAAAAATGTTGTATAGTGCCTTTTAACAACGAGGTAGCACAACATGTTCCGGGAAAGTTGAAAAAACCCTACATATGCTCTTCAAAGATTTAAATATACATAACAACCACTGTATGGACCTGATGGAAAGACTGTTTTTAGAGCAGCCGTTTAAAAGCATGTTTTGTTTTTTGTTAAAGGCAATATAAATGAGAAACCCTTCAAGTTATGACAAAAAAAAATATCTATCTTCTTATGAGGATCGTGTGATAGAATCAAAGGCTCCAGAACAACTACAACATAGATTTAATGGTGAGATTGGTTTTGTTAGAAACTTTTTTTTTTTATTAATTGTTTTGCAATGATATCATAATTGTGTTCAATTACACCCAATCATATGTTACAACACGACATAAATTAGCCTTAAACCAACAAATATAATACGGTATGGTGTAGAACCAAAAATATGTTTTTAAAAAAAAGAAAGGAAAAAAAAAAGTGGGCCAAAACCATTCCATACAAACAGTCCATGAGAACGGCTACAGCTATAGGAGGACTGCCATCTAGTGGATCTACAGAAAATAACCATGAGGTTATATTTGCCGCGGGATAACCTGAATTAGTTTTGTCCATCACCAATAATACATCTTATATTACGATGGAAATATGAAACAAGTCATGCAGATGAAGACTAGTAAGCATTCAACGCGGTAATAATGGTCAACAAATCCCCCTGTGTGTTTGTATTTCATAGTAGTTGAAATCGTTTATCAGTTACACTGATCATTAGAACGTCCAGCTCTCTTTTGAACTGAATGTGTGAAAGTGTGTGGGTGTTTGCTTCCTTACCTGACAGTTGACTACAGTGCAGTTAGCTATTCCTGTGCCACTCCAGAGTTATTTTTCTCATGAGCTTTCCTCAGTCTCTGGACATCACTGTGCAGTGTAGTGAGTCACACTTGGAGTAAGGATTTTTGAATCCTTCAATTGAATGTCATCACTGAAAGTTCTTGGGTTTTTTTTTCAGGCTGGCGGCCAGCGCCTCGCGTTGCTGCTGCTTCTGTTTCTTCAGATGACGGTAGGCCTCCACTGCTCGCTCCCGCTCCTCCTCCATGATTCTCTGTCTGGCCATCGAGGGCTTCGCTGTGGAAGCCACCGTGTTGCCCATGAGAGAGTTGAGAAGCAGCCCCTTCGAAGCATTCTGGAAGATGGAGGCAGAGGAGAAAAGCACAGTTCACCAGTTACTGAAGCTAATTTCAACACCGAGATAACATCAGAAATCCACAGAGTCGTTACCTGAGATCTGACCGGCGCTTTTTTGGGTTTGGAGGTCAAAGTCGGTGGCGCCATTGTAACTTCCCCAAATGGTACGTGATCTGCAAAACAATAATCCTCATGATAACATACTTATTCAAAGACCTATATTTGGATTTGGTAAGTTTCTAGCCAGTCAGGGGCTATGTAACAAGTTGGAAATAAACAACTGATATATTAAAACCATATAGAATTGTTCAATGAACATCTTCATGTTTGTTCTTGTATTAAATTATAGAGTGAATGATGAATATATATATATATTTATATATTCATTTTGTATATTCGTATTCTTCCTTGTGGCGCATGTTTTCGAAAAAAAAACAAAGGCCTTCATTACCTACCAACAAACATCTCCTTTTCCATCATGGTCTCTTGTCTGTCCAACTTTTTCAGCTGTAGCCTCTGTAATCTCCCTTTATCGTGCCTGCAAAAAGACAGTATAGAATAAACAATTTAGACATGTATTATCGAGATCTAAGCTTTAAGGTTAGGAGTGAAATGAAATACATGTTGACCATTTTGCAGAGCAAATGAATCAGCATTACATCTAATTATCATTTGATTATCCTAATCACTGTATTTATTAATGCCAAACATTCCCCTTATCCGCTCTCTCTAGTGTTAGGGATCTGCTACTCTTTGGTGCGTGGTTAAGAGAAAACAAAGCGCTCCAAGACTTACTGTATGTGTGGTCATTGGGATAGCGCGCTCTTTTTTTTGTTAATCTTGTAATAACTTCTCGATACAACAACCAGCCAATTGACGGAGGAAACATACTGTAGATAACAAAAGCGATTTCCTTTTGTCAATGTCCGACTGCCGTTTTTACTGATGGACTCAGAAGTGTACTCACTCCTTCTTTTTCTCAGATTTGCCCTTGTCTGCAGGTCTCTCCTGTTTGTTTTCAGCCAACTCGGGCTTTCTCTCCACCTGGTTCTTGGTGAGGAAGAGCACATGTCCTGTCTCGATGTCCATGCGGCGTAGGTATGATTTCACACTTTCGTTCTTTCCCCTTTTGAAGTGTGGCACAGGAATGTCTCCAGCCTGGGACCCCTCTGCCTTGTGTTTAGAGGCGATGGCTACGGGACAGAAAACAACTCTCTCACCGTCTATGAAACCCAATCACGACTTAAAATTATTAACAAGCATTTCTACATACCCTCTTTTGGCTTTTTGGATTTTAAAAGGCCAGCTTTCATCCTATCCTTGCTCTTCATGATCTCTCGGAGTCGGAAGGGGATGTCTTTGAAGTGGTCTTTTTCTTTGGCTGTCTTAGCTTTACCATCTTGCTTCAGCTTCTTATCGCTGAAATGTTGACGCATAATAAACAGATTGCGCATAAGAAAACAATAAGTACGTATAACAAGCACACGCCTTGGGGGGGTTGTGCAGAGCAGGCTCCTTCGCTTTTTAAAAGACAACGAGTTCAGCAGGTTGACGCCAGACTGCAGCTAATTTACGGAGCTAGCTGCTGTAGCTACATAGCACTGCCTCTATCGACACATTAGCTGGACTACGTTACCTCAACTGTTGTCTGCCCTTGTCCGCTTGTTTCCCCAGCACGTTGGGTTTGTTCTTTTTATTCTTCGCCATGTTAGTAGACTTTATATTAGTGCATGACAAAACATCAACAGCACATGTAGTGGAGCGTGGTCGCCCTTTAACCTATGAACCTCCACCCGAAGCGCCACGGAAGAAGGAAGACCTCTCACTCTGTTGCATCTTTCCGGTGAAGGGAAGTAATGGTGAGCGTGTTTCATACACATGATATATGTCCCATACTGCTTGATTAGTCATTAATAACTGCCATTGATAGTTGATTTTGCTAAATTCATTGCAGAACGGAAATCCCAACGAGTTCCAGAAGTGCCTAAAAGAGAAACGGATTCTATCTCGTAGTGATACGTGTAGACAGAGAAACGGATTCTATCTCGTAGTGATACGTGTAGATAATAGACGAGCTTTGCCTTAAAAGACATCCTGATTGGCTGAAGCGGCTGCTGTTGCTCCACTCTCCCACCCATAGGTAGCGGTGCAGTTAATTTCACCAGTCAAACTTTGTTGAAAAAACAAACACATTCTTTAAATATTTTCTGATTTCGAATAGATTCGTTTTTCTTTACACAAGGGGATTTCAATATATTTATGAGACACATTTTTACACTCTCAAGATACCATTTTAACATTCACAACCCACCGAGATTACAATGGCAGATGTAACCAGGCTCACTTACTCGCTTTAAAAACATTGTCTCGTCATTGCTAATTTACCAGAATCATATTTATTGTGTATCATTTAACACTGAACAAAGTTTTTATTTTTAAACTATTTAAACCGTTTTCTTGTGGGCTTTCCTTTTTTATCTTGGTAAAACTGATTTTTGATTGGCATGATTAAACATTTTAAAAGTTCGAAACATCACAGGATTTCCATTATAATGCTTTATTTGTCCCTTTTATACAAAAATTAAAAAGGAGCAAAATATCAGAGCAGATTTTAGGGTCAAACAAACCAAATTCCCCATAACTTGGATATTTGTGGCCTACACAATATGCCGGGAGAAGTGTAGGTTTTAAAGAGCACAATGAAGACACATACTGTCTTACCTTCTTTGAATGGAATTTCTTGGCACCCAGATTATGCTATTTTGCCCCTTCAAAATTAGCAGTTGTGTTTCATACTGTATATACGCTGGCTCAGTAAAGATGCATGACTATAAGTCTTTGCAATCAAATCGAGTAAGGATTTTTTCAGCACCCAATAAAGAATATCTGTTGTCACCCCATGTCACACACACAATCTATGACTCTGGATGCTTTCCAGCAGCCGTGTAGTGATGAACAAAGTCAGAATCTGGACCCCAAGGACGACAATGCCGACTGTCCCTATCAGGCCGTTGTGCTGCTCGATCCAGCGCGAGATTCCCCCCAGACAACCACCCAGGAAGATCACACTCTGAGCAGTAAACTCATCAAGCATCTGGGCTCCTACTCCACACTGTGAGTTCCACACTGTGCCATTCTCCAAAGGGTCCACACAGCACGTCGCTGGGACACCACAGGCCAGCACTCCTGGAGCCGAGCAGTTATAATATCTGTAAGCAAAAAATGGGGGGTGGGGCGTCAACTTGGCAGAACATCCAATTTCAAGGCATTCACGAGAAATAGGTCATTATGTACATTTGTCCAAGTTAATCACACTTGACTCACAAGTTGACTTCCCAGTCATGGTAGTTGTCCGCCCCGCAGCACTGCATATTGGACTGAATCTCATCAGTGATGAACCTCAGATCCAAATCATCCTGATATCCTGCCATGGCGGCCAACATCCCGGAGCGCAGGAAGCCTCCAATCTGATCCTGCAGACTGTAGGCTATGATGGCGGCCAGCACCTGGGCTGTGATGAGCACCAGCACCGCAGCGGAGAACAGCTTCAGTAAGCAGCAGTTCTCTCTCAAGGCGCCAACACAGCCTGACAGGCAGAGCATAGTGAGCACCAAGCCCAGAGTCACAAGTACGAGCATCGGGTCGGTCCCGATGCTGCCGATCCTCTCCCGAGCGAACGACTCCTTGCTGATGAGGCCCCACATCCCCAGTCCAAGAACCAACAGGCCCAGAACTGTGAACACCAGGTTGCATAGGAACAAGAAATATTTGAAGAAATAGTCGATCAAAGAATAACTATAGTATGGTTGTATCCTTTGAAATACAGGGTCGTGCCCATAGCTTGCCCCTGCTTGCTTTAAGTCAGTGGTGACATGGCCGAGCTCCTCTGCATTCTCTTTTGCAGAGCCTGCCTTTGGACACATGGGAACACAAGTAAATACCGAGCTCAGAGGGAAACATAATGTGACAAAACATAAGCTTAAATGTGATGCCCTTACCTTAGGTATGAGCGGAGAGTACTCGTTCTGCGTAGTATCCCTTCTCCACCACGGCAAAGAAATCCTTTTTATTCCCAAATATCTATTCATGTTGTCAACCACTGGGAGAGGGTGCTCCCTGCACTTTCATCTGGTCGGAGAGACTGAGGCCGAACACAGGACGGGTGCATTACAGTACAAAGAGAGGAGCATGTGAGCTGAGGTGGGGTAACAACCCAGTGATCAGCCTCAGGCAGGGAGACGTAGGATTTCTTCATCATGTGAGAGTCACAGTGAGGGGATTAAACAGTCGTCACAGCATGAGAAATTCTCTCTCTCTCACACACACGCGCACACACAGACACACACGCGAAACTTGAATAAGAGACTTTTGATGTGAAGTTAACTCGCATAAACCACTAAGACGTAAGATGTTATGTAATTATTTCGCCGGCCAGGGAAAAGATAAAGTGAATAATTAGAGGTAAGCAGCGATGTGATTTCCCTGCTGACTGAGAGCCCTGCTGAAAATAAGCCATAAAAGCGAAATAAAGTCAAGAACGACTTGTAATTACTGGATATGGACACAACTTAAATCAGGAAATGCAGAAGCAGTCAAATTTCAAAAGGATGACTTCCCACGCCAGGCTTCATATCAAGTACATTATCCTATTGTTCACCTGCATTCTTGGATAAACATCAACACTCAGGCAACAGTAGATTCAGTAAAAAAAAATATATATAGAATCCTCAAGGTGCAATTCTTGCAGTCTTTTCTGATGAAGTCACTATGCAAAGACACGCAGCTGTGAATCAATAGGCAGCAGCATGTGAGTGAGCAGATGTGACATTGAGGTAAAAAACAGAGATCGAGGCCTGGTTATCTCACACTCTGGCTCAGCACATCTTCTGCTGTCATTCTTTCCTCTGTGTGTGCCGGTCTGAGCTGCACAGAACCGGAGCACAGCAACCCCCCCCCCTCCCCGTAAATCTGCTTCCATAATAATTGTACTCATATAACAAACATTACATATGTATTGATATTATATATCATGCATACATAGTCATTAGGGTTGTAAGGATACACTCAAGTCACGTTTTTTAACAAAAAGAGCCGCAGACAAATGACTGTCTAAAATGTATCTTTATTTCCATAAACTTTGCAAAACAACATACGTGTCCTCTTATGAGAGGAAGAACTTTTTGTCTTTAATAGCAAACAAATATTGGATTAAAAATAAATAAAAAAAATAAAAATTGGTTCTGGATAAATAAATAAACTTAGACTTGCCTGTGCAGCTGTCGCCTGTCCTCGGAGGTTTGTTGAATGTCCGATTTATCCCGTGTGTCCATTTCACGGGCTGTTTGTGCGCTGAGGAGATCCGCACCGGTTCCATCATATCCGCATTCCATGGTTAGCTTTGGTTTACTTCCTGATGGACGAGCGCTTGCTGTCTTGATTTGAACACATCGGTGGGGCTTTGGTCGTTTTGTGATTTTTCTTTTTTTACCGACGCTTCCGTTTGAGAACAAAGGGAAGCCAACATGCTCCCAGCCGGCGCATCTCCTATTTCGAAATCATACGTCGCCTATCTGCTTCCGTATAAACAACCAATCAACAACTGAGTGTGACGTAGGACGTCGTGGAATGGACCAGGATTCCAGAAGATTAAGGACAACGTACTTTCATGCTATATTTCTTCTTCTCTTTGGTCTGGCAGCATTTGCTTGCCAAAGCCTGATTGCTAAAGTCAGATTGTAAACTATAAATTAGCTTTAGCCATAAAAACAAATCTAATGTGTCCCTTCACCCTCCATCAGCGGAGAGATTATTTCAATGTAAATGACCAAGAACTGTCATGGGTAAATGAATTTCAGTCTGTGTAAAATAACCGAGGGAAACAGACCGCAACCTTTTTTAAATTAGGCAAAGCACTGGGGCTGTATATTTATGTCACCTTTTCGTCACACAACATGATAAAGTATAGTCTAGAGATCAATCCTGAAATATATATATTTTTATGTAGATGTTTGACACCACAAAAAAAATAAAAAAATAAAAAAATCAGGTATATGCCTTCATTACCCTCACAGCCTCATTAAACGTGGCTCTGCTGGTTTTGATCTGGCCTGGAAATTAACCGGACGGAGCCTTGCTGGCTGGGTTCATGATTGCCCAGATGCTGAGCAGATTGTATTACAGGAGGCGCTAAGAATGCTATGCTGGGGCCACGTTGCTAAATCAAACACCTCCTCTGGATTGGAGCCTAGGATAGAGAGTGCAGTCCCCCCCAACACACTTACAGCAGCTCACAGACATATGGAGCATAGATAAGAGATTATCAGGACCTCCGATTCAGGCTCTGGGTGTTTAATAACCCCGCAGATGTGGGGCCTGCAGGACACATCTGACTGACAGGGAGACTCCAGTGGAAAGCATGTGTGTGTCGGTGTGCATGTGTTTTGAGGAGCTTTGTCCTCAGTCTTATGACTTATTTTTACATTTATAATGAAATCCATTTTTTTTTAATGTCGGCGTTGCAGAAGAATAATTATATAAAAAAAAAAACATATAAAATAACCAAATGAAAAATAAGAAAAGGCATCCATTGGCGTGACAGAGAGCTGAATGTGTTGGAAAACGCAGAATGTGTCAGGGCCGTGCATCACTGAAGTGGGTGGGAGCAGGTGGTGGGTTGGCCGGAGGACATCGGAGAGGCAGTTATAAGAGAATGCTGCCCGGGTCATGGTTTCTTAGTGTGTCACTGTCAAGGATTGTATCACAAAGTGCGTTCTTGTGCTGTGACCCGGAAAGCCCCGAAACAAGGTATCGTAAAACCCAGCGCAGCTATGATTAATGTCGATTTGGATGTTTGGCTGAATACATCGAGTGAACTTAAAACTTTGGGTGCGATAGGTTTTCTTCGAGTGAAACATGTCCAATAGAATTTGCAATGTTTTCCTTTTATCCATGCCCTGTGTACTTGTTCTTCAGCAGCACACATGTCTTACATTTCTGGTTTGGTGATGAGGATGAAGGGGGCTCTGGTTCTTCTCTGCATGGTCTCAACATGTGGAGCTCAGAAATGGAAACAGAAGACCCAGCCCTGGGATCCTAAAGGTTGGGGACCTCACACGCCACCATCTGTAAAAGAAAAAAAGGAGTTTAAATGATGTTATGTTTCAAAAGCACTTGAATGAAGATTACGTATATGGTATTGAGGGTAAATACAAGCCTACATAGTCTCAGTGTTCGTTTCTGTCTTCCACAGAACACAACGATGACAGGACTTGTTCCAACCTGACTCAGGTTCTGGACAACTGGAAATTTGCCATTCTAACCCAAACGAAAGACCTGCTGATCAACGACCATGCCTCCGTCCTTCCTGAATACAACAGGTGGGTGTCACATGCATCCAGCTGGACTAACCGGACACTGCAGTTATGGCGCACTTACAAGCTAGAACAAAAACAAAGACGGAACGTTGTGCAAAGAGGGCGGTGAAGTGTGCCGAAGATTAAAAAAAGCCTCCGTGTGATGTGAGTGAACCTTTTATTGTTCCTCACAGTCATGCACAGTAGTATGTTAGGAGTTACGTAACTTGCTTCACTCTGCATCGGACCGTCAGAGCCAGTAATGCGATTCCATGACTGCCAAAGTCCCTGCAGAGACAAATCCGAAACCTCACAGTGGAGACTATTCCAAAAAGAAAACTGCAAATGTCTCAGCCAAACGTTCCGATGAGCAGATGGTTTCTGGCAGAGCTTGCTCGCAGTCTCTGACCCTTTTCTTGGAAGAAGACTCTGGTGCATGGCACCAGCAGCCAGGACCATGTTTAATGTCAGATGGACTGTAGACAAAGTGGTGGAAATCCTTCAAGAAATATTACAAGCACCAAAATAATATAATTAACACGATACAATATAGTTACATGATAGAATCACAAGTAAAAGTACATAACTAAAAGGTAATAGGTCCCCTGGCCTATATACTGTATATTATGTTCTAATATATATTATTATATATAACATGATTAACAGTTTCCAGTGCAGACTCAGTGTCATTGGCTAACGTTAAAATTAAAAATCGCTAAAACTGCTAAAACTTCACCTTTTAGTCTTCTCTAGGGGATTTTTTTTATTTAATTTCTTTTGGGTTTCCTGATGTTTCCTGTCAGCGATGGGGCTGTTTCTGCTCAACGCAATGGCGTCACTTCCATGCTGGAGTCGCCAATATGACTCCGTTCTCCTCTCTCTTTCATGTTTCTTTAAGGAGCTTTGCAGTGCCAACGTTTTTATGACTGATCATTCCAAAACTGAAAACACTGTTTTACTGTGTGCTCTCTCTGCCAGGATCCAGCCTCTGTCAGAAGCTCTCTGGGACCTCTACAGGCAGTTTGACAGTCTGAAGGACGAGCTGGGGAGGCTCAGCGCAAAGTTCGACAGAGTGGAGGCCACTGTGGACGACATTAGGGGTGGCAGATTCCCTCTGCCACGCCGACCCATACAGAGGAGTCCTCCCAGGGTTGGTCAGAGCCCACCGCGGCGACCACAGATGAGGGTCCCTGGCGGGGCGAGCATCCCAGAGCCAACACTGATGAGAGCGAGGAGGAGAGGGCCTCAGAGACCGTAGACCTGTTGCCCCGTGGTTTTTGCCCATTACATAGGTTGATGATATGATCACATAAATATGACGCATGATCACCGTTCTGTGCAAAGTCACTTTCAACCACAGGGTGGCAGTATTTATCAAATTATCTCTGACTTTCATCCTGCTGCTGTCTCATAGCTGGGCATGAGGCAGATCGATGGTGAAAGTTCACAATTGCTTAGATTAGATATAAAACCATGCAATACAGTGTGCAGGACGTTTTGGTATTAGTTTTGTTTAAAAAGCTTGATTAAAAAATCTTGTACTTAGTGTATCAATCAACATTTGTGCATTTTGTCTACATTGATTTACTGGGATAAAGGGGGGAGAAATGTGAGGATAAAGGTCGAGAGGTTATTGCTTCACTCTAACGTGCGTTGGCTTTCACGTGGGGCGGTGCTGAATTGGGTTTTTGAACTACAAAGGGAGATAGGTGAATCCCTCTCATCCGAAGATCATCAGCTGGCTGTCGTTTTTTTTTAGATGCCTCATGGCTTTCTGAAACTAGCAAACATGTCAGACATTTTCCATCAGCGAATTATCCTGAATTACAGCCAGAGGCGTCGCAACAGGGCAGGCAAACTGGGCAATTGCCTGGGGCCCCGAGGTAGAAGGTTTAGGCCAAACATTCCTGTTCTAGTAATCGTGGAATCAACCACCCATCATTGGTAACCCCACTGTCATTAGTGCAAAAATACAAAGATCCCATTCATTTACTTAAGATGAACAAAATCGAAAGGGGAAACCAAAAAGGGACAATGCCCAATTCCTGTAATTATTAACAAAATTTGCCATGTAAATGTGATAAATATGGCGATGCAAGCTTCTGGGTTCGAATCTTTTGTGCCTGGCATACTGACTTTCTCGGTATGAAAGGATGGAAACTCCTCCTTCTCTCCTCAGGGACCTTATAAGCGCCCGTCTCTGCTCTCTCCAAACAGCCACTCTGCTCACTGCTCAGCTGGATTGTGAGAGTCGCTCACGACACACTGACCCAACATGCTGGGGACCCTCTGCTCTCTCCTCACTGCTCTGACATGTAAGGAGGCCGACTCACTGCAGACCTCGATTCATCCCTCTGTGTGTGTGTGTGTGTGTGTGTGTGTGTCTTGACCCCGTGTCTTGTTGTTGTTTCCAGGTGTGAGTTGTGTGACGGTGGTGACACAGGCACCTCCCGTTGTCACGGTGAGGACAGGAGAGACGGCCACCATGGACTGTAACCTGGGGACTCTTACTAACAGTCATGCCCACTGGTACAAACAGATCCAGGAGGAGTTCCTCAGTATGTTTTGTATTTTTATCATAGCGATAGTTCTCCGACCTACGGCTCCGGCTTCTCCTCTCCAAAGTTCAAATCTACTCATCAGTCGACATCAGATTATCGTTTGATCATAAACAGCGTGGAGGAGCCAGACTCGGCAGTCTATTACTGTAGCACTTGGGACGGCTCAGTTAAAGAGTGGGTATCACAGTGATTTACACTGTGACAAAAACCTCTGCACTCATCACTTCTGCTTTTTCCCTCCTGACACACAATGAGGGGTGTGAAGTCCTCAATGCTTTCAGTTAAACTGGATTATATTCTTCATGAGAGGAAAATCTGATTTTCAGAATTGAAATCTTTACGTAGGTCTTTATAGCTGTCCTCGTGACCCACTATCTGTGAATGCTTTACCAAAATCCGTCAGTTATGTTCCATAACGTTTTACAAAACATCATTGATTACGTATATTTTAAAATATATATATATCAACCTCATGTGATACACAAAAGCAACTCTAACATAAATGTAAAATACAACCTGGCCATCGTCTGCTTCTGCCCCCTTTGGAACAACAAATAACAGTTTTGTGAAATATAGCTTATGATTAATGCATACCATTTTCCCCTCCACAATGCCAACTCAGTATACGTCAAATAATGGATAAACTATTGTCCGTCGTGATTGGATCTGGATTCCACTCAAAAGCCAAGTCTGATTAAAAGCTGTATGCGGAAATGTATTGAAATCCAAAGAAATTGGGCTTAAGTGAGGTGAATAAAAATGAAATCCTGGTTATTTGAGACAAAATGCAATTTTTTTTATTGAACAATTCTTCATTCAATGAAGCCAGCTGATGCAAGTTCTACATTTGACACAATATGCCCCCTACATGCTGCAGACGCACAGTTTGTGAACCCTATCACGAGCAAACAGAGAGTCGAGAAGCAGCTTTTAAAAGCTCTCTCTGCTCCTCTGTCATTCTTCCGTGGGACAGACGGACGAGGAGGAGGAGGAGGAGGAGGAGGAGGAGGAGGAGGAGGAGGAGGAGGAGGAGGAGGAGGAGGAGGAGGAGGAGGAGGAGGAGGAGGAGGAGGAGGAGGAGGAGGAGGAGGAGGAGGAGGAGGAGGAGGAGGAGGAGGAGGAGGAGGAGGAGGAGGAGGAGGAGGAGGAGGAGGAGGAGGAGGAGGAGGAGGAGGAGGAGGAGGAGGAGGAGGAGGAGGAGGAGGAGGAGGAGGAGGAGGAGGAGGAGGAGGAGGAGGAGGAGGAGGAGGAGGAGGAGGAGGAGGAGGAGGAGGAGGAGGAGGAGGAGGAGGAGGAGGAGGAGGAGGAGGAGGAGGAGGAGGAGGAGGAGGAGGAGGAGGAGGAGGAGGAGGAGGAGGAGGAGGAGGAGGAGGAGGAGGAGGAGGAGGAGGAGGAGGAGGAGGAGGAGGAGGAGGAGGAGGAGGAGGAGGAGGAGGAGGAGGAGGAGGAGGAGGAGGAGGAGGAGGAGGAGGAGGAGGAGGAGGAGGAGGAGGAGGAGGAGGAGGAGGAGGAGGAGGAGGAGGAGGAGGAGGAGGAGGAGGAGGAGGAGGAGGAGGAGGAGGAGGAGGAGGAGGAGGAGGAGGAGGAGGAGGAGGAGGAGGAGGAGGAGGAGGAGGAGGAGGAGGAGGAGGAGGAGGAGGAGGAGGAGGAGGAGGAGGAGGAGGAGGAGGAGGAGGAGGAGGAGGAGGAGGAGGAGGAGGAGGAGGAGGAGGAGGAGGAGGAGGAGGAGGAGGAGGAGGAGGAGGAGGAGGAGGAGGAGGAGGAGGAGGAGGAGGAGGAGGAGGAGGAGGAGGAGGAGGAGGAGGAGGAGGAGGAGGAGGAGGAGGAGGAGGAGGAGGAGGAGGAGGAGGAGGAGGAGGAGGAGGAGGAGGAGGAGGAGGAGGAGGAGGAGGAGGAGCTTTTTGCTCATGTCCGCGTGGTTCCTCCTGTGAACTGGCCTTTGGTTCCATTTGGAGGGAAATATGTCACTCTGTGACTTTTGCAGATGTGACCCGATTGGATAATGGGAGTCCGGAGAGCAGTGGGCTCTCCACCAGCAACTAGTTCAACAACTCATATTAATATTAAAAACTATGAGCTGCAATAAGCTTGACGTTATTGAAATGTTCTTCTGATATCGATGTCTATGGCAATTACAGATCCAGGGAGCAATAATAGATGATTTCAAAGTATTTTTTTAAAACTCCAATGCTGCTTGGCAAATATGTTTGCACTTCTGAAAAAAGTTTTATCCAAGTATTGTTTGATTTTTTTGGTCCGTATTTAGGTGCCTGCGAAACGTTACGGTTTCGGAACAATCAAATGAGTAGAAAGTGAAACAGAGATTTCATCCTCCACCAGTGAAGCGTCACCTCCGCCTCCTCTTTCCCAGGATGCACCTGGGTGCCACCTCTTCTGGTTCATTGCTTCATGTAAATTCTAAAACGTTTCCCACCAGTGTAGAATGAGAGGAAGCTCTGCCTGACAGGTTTAGTTACTGTAATAATTTGGTCAATCCCAAACTCTTGAAATATGATCACGCAGAATCAAAGTTTATATCCTGAAAGACATTACAACTGTTGACTCATGAAAACCCAGGTCAATTCTTTGGTTTTATTGGAACCATAACTGGTGTCAGTAAAGTAATTGAAGACTGACAACGCTGATCGAGTTCGACATATTTCCCTCCAAATGGAACCAAAGGCCAGTTCACAGGAGGAACCACGCGGACATGAGCAAAAAGCTCCTCCTCCTCCTCCTCCTCCTCCTCCTCCTCCTCGTCTCTCGGTTTCCGAGGTGTATTAAACTGCTCCTCCAGCTCCTCCTCTCCTCATCCTGCGAAGCCTCCAATCTGTCAGCAGTAAACTCACTGTCCCAGTTCCAAGGCCGTTCTCGACACACACACACACGCACACACACACTGACCGAACATGCTGGGGACCCTCTGCTCTCTCCTCACTGCTCTGACATGTAAGGAGGCCGACTCACTGCAGACCTCGATTCATCACTCTGTGTGTGTGTGTGTGTGTGTGTGTGTCTTGACCCCGTGTCTTGTTGTTGTTTCCAGGTGTGAGTTGTGTGACGGTGGTGACACAGGCGCCTCCCGTTGTCACGGTGAGGACAGGAGAGACGGCCACCATGGACTGTAACCTGGGGACGGTTACTAACCGTCGTGCCCACTGGTACAAACAGATTCCAGGAGGAGTTCCTCAGTTTGTTTTGTATTTTTATCGTAGCCATAGTTCTCCGACCTACGGCTCTGGCTTCTCCTCTCCAAAGTTCAAATCTACTCATCAGTCAACAACAGATTATCGTTTGATCATTAACAGCGTGGAGGAGCCAGACTCGGCAGTCTATTACTGTAGCACTTGGGACGGCTCAGTTAATCAGCTGGTATCACAGTGATTTACACTGTGACAAAAACCTCTGCACTCATCACTTCTGCTTTTTCCCTCCTGACACACAATGAGGGGTGTGAAGTCCTCAATGCTTTCAGTTAAACCGGATTATATTCTTCATGAGAGGAAACTCAGATGTTCTAAATCTTTACGCAGGTCTTTATAGCAGTCCTCGTGGCTTACTTACTTATCAATTATGATCCATAAAATGTTATAAAACTATCCTAATATATATATATATATTCAAATAAATACATCAAGCTAATCTGTGACACAAAAGCAACTCTGATTTAGCTAAAAATCTTTGTGTAAATCAATAGAGCTGTCCTAATAATTCGATTATTAAATGAAAGTCAATGTAAACAAATATATCCACATTACAATGCATGCCATGTGTACAATCTGAATCGCCGTGGTATTCGGACAAGGCACCAAACCTATTGCGACGGGTAGGTTCTTTTTCAATGATCATAAAATAATGAATTATATTGACAGAAATAATGCCGAGAAGGTACGGTTACCCAGAGGTAACTGATGAGCTGATATATTTCTGGTGACCCCACAGTCATTAGATTCTGTTCATTTACACAATATGAACAAAATCGAGCCTTTGCAGTCCAGCTATAAAGAGACTTTTTGAGTCCTGTATTTCGTGAGACGAACCCCAAAGGCAATAATAATAAGAATAAGAATAAGAATAAGAATAAGAATAAGAAGAATAAGAATAATAATATGATGTAATGAAATACATTCCCAGAGGTAACTGATGAGCTGATATATTTCTGGTGACCCCACAGTCATTAGATTCTGTTCATTTACACAATATGAACAAAATCGAGCCTTTGCAGTCCAGCTATAAAGAGACTTTTTGAGTCCTGTATTTCGTGAGACGAACCCCAAAGGCAAGAATAAGAATAAGAATAAGAATAAGAATAAGAATAAGAATAAGAATAAGAATAAGAATAAGAATAAGAATAAGAATAAGAATAAGAATAAGAATAAGAAGAATAAGAAGAAGAAGAAGAAGAAGAAGAAGAAGAATAATATGATGTAATGAAATACATTCTACAACTACACTTCTGAAATTCACCAAAAAGGGACAATGCCAAATTCCTGTAATTATAAACTAAATTTGTCATGTAAATGTGATAAATATGGGGATGCATATGTCCCTGGCATACTGACTTATAAGACACGTAAAAAAACGAGATACAAGACATAAAAAACAGACAAAGGCCGACAGGCGGCATACATACAAAAGCGCACATGGCTGACCATGACATACTCTGACAATACAACTGAAGAGAGTTGAAGAGTCCACGACACCAGCAGGCTTCGAAATACTGTGCTCGATGAACGATGCCACGGTCGGTATGAAAGGATGGAAACTCCTCCTTCTCTCCTCAGGGACCTTATAAGCGCCCGTCTCTGCTCTCTCCAAACAGCCACTCTGCTCACTGCTCAGCTGGATTGTGAGAGTCGCTCACGACACACTGACTCAACATGCTGGGGACCCTCTGCTCTCTCCTCACCGCTCTAGCGTGTAAGATTCTCCTCTCTTTTGCATGGCATCCTTTTTGGCAGACAGAAGCCTGTCACTCATGTACATTCCGTGTCTGTTGACAGATGTGGACGCGGTCATAGTGCTGACCCAGACGCCGGCCGTCCGCACAGTTTCTGCGGGACAGGAGGTGGTTCTCAGCTGCAACATTCAGAGATATGACAGGAATTATGTGAGGTGGTATAAGCAGGTTCCTGGTGGTGCTCCTCAGTA
>JAFBJU010016734.1:1203079-1275543 GCA_016785305.1 Colistium nudipinnis | reverse complement strand
TTACCGTCCAAAATGTGACGAAAAAGACGCCTTACTATAGCCTTATGTCGGCCAAAAAATTCAAAACACTGGGAACTCGCACAGTGGAATCGGCAGGGCTTAAAAATAGAGAAGGTGCAAAAATAAAGTGAAAAAAGTGAAAATATAGTATATCATGTCGTCAAAGATTCCAAAAAATTGACAAAAATCGCCTTACTATAGCCTTATGTTGGCCGAAATGTCAAAAAATTCAAAAATCGCGAAACTCGCACAGTAGCATCGGCAGGGCCTAAAAATAGGGTAGGTGCAGAAATAAAGTGAAAAAAGTGAAAACGTTCTAGTTTTTGTTGGTTTTTTAACCGTTCAAAATGTGACGAAAAACACGCCTTACTATAGCCTTATAACGGCCAAAAAGTCAAAAAATTAGAAACACTCGAAACTCGCACAGTAATATCGGCAGGGCCTAAAAATAGGGTAGGTGCAGAAATAAAGTGAAAAAAGTGAAACATTTCTAGTTTTTGGGGACTTTTTCACGGTCCAAAATGTGTCGAAAAATACGTCTTGCTATAGCTTTACCTTCGGCCCAAAAAGTCAAAATTTGCAACAATGTCGAAAACACTCGAAACTCGCACAGTGGAATCGGCAGGGCTTAAAAATAGAGAAGGTGCAAAAATAAAGTGAAAAAAGTGAAAAAGTCATGGTATAGCATGTCGTCAAAAATTCCAAAGAATTGACAAAAAATGCCTTACTATAGCCTTATGTCGGCCAAAATGTCAAACAATTCAAAACACTCGAAACTCTCACAGTACCATCGGCAGGGCCTAAAAATAGGGTAGGTGCAGAAATAAAGTGAAAAAAGTGAAAACTTTCTAGTTTTTGGCAACTTTTTCACCGTCCATATCATAGTATATCATGTCGTCAAAGATTCCAAAAAATTGACAAAAAACGCCTTACTATAGCCTTATGTCGGCCAAAATATCAAAAAATTCTAAACACTCGAAACTCGCACAGTACCATCGGCAGGGCCTAAAAATAGGGTAGGTGCAGAAATAAAGTGAAAAAAGTGAAAACGTCATAGTACATCATGTCGTAAAAGATTGCAAAAAAAATGAAAAACGCCTTACTATAGCTTTATGTCGGCCAAAAAGTCAAAAAATCCCATTCACTGAAAACTTGTACAGCAGCAAAGATTAAGTATGTCGTGTAAAAGAAATTTGTCTAAATGTTCTGAACAAGTTGATCATTTTCATAGTCAAATTGTAAGGAAGATCCCCAGAATAATAAAGGGTAAAAAAAAGACCTACCCTCCCCACCTCTGAAAGTTTGCTCTGACATTTATTGTAGCTCAAAATGACGCAATTCTAACAGACATCTTCAAGTCTAGTCATTATAGCAAATTTTTGTAATCTGGCCAGTTTATGAAAGGGGTCGCGTAAACATAAGATACTTACAAAAACTTCTGTTGTCTGTAGTTCAGATCACCTCTGCCTGTACAATACATTTAAGGGCCAACTTCAACAGTCCAAGCTCTTCATCCTTTTACGCCAACTGAAACAAGTAGGGACTGCAATCAAATACAAATCCTGTGACATCGCCCACATTAGAAAAAATAAATAAAAAATCTTAAGTAAACTCAACTCGCACCTTGACCAAAATCTTAGTCGAGGGGCTTGCCTTACTAATTAAACTAGAATCATGCTGCTACACTCTGCCAAAGCCCAGACTAAAAATCCACCTTTTGCTGGAAATAAAAATGGATCTCGATTTTGCAGTTGCCCCAGAGGATTATAATGGAAGCCTTGCCTCCAGAAGCCATGAACTTGACTCATTCCAACAGTCTGTAGCTCATGAAGTACCATTAGTTTACACACCTATTGTAGGGCACGGATTGAAAAGAACATAATTATCCTTTAGGGAAATATCGAGGTTACAGCTTTAACAGTAATTTCTCTCTTCCATTTTCTCTCACAGAACCTTGCGGTTTGAGTTACAACAGTGCTTCAGTACAGAGTGCACGGTAGCCATTTATTACATTTTAAGGTGTGGTTCTTGACATCAATTTCATCAACAAAACAGGCATGAAATTAAGTTTTGAAACATGTTCTTTACATACAAAATACCATTATTGCGTAAATATGCACTGGGCTGAAGCAGCCCCCACTGGACTTTTACTGATGTATTAAAGGCAGAGTTCAGATGATGTATTTGAAGCTGAAAGTGCTGTCGCAAGAAAGACGCTTGCCTTTGCATCTGCCACACAGGTCCTGTCTGTGGGGTCGCTTAGGGTCAACGTGGCGTTGTGTGATTGCACAGGAACAACGGGCTTTGTTACAAGTCTGGAAGAAAAACAAAGCAAAACAAGTTTAGGTCGAGTAGCACTTCAGTGGCTATTTAATTTACAGAACATGGGAGACAAGGGGCTTACGTGGCATGTGATGTCCTCAACTTGATATGGGTTGAAGTCCTTTTGGCATTTTCTACAGTACTGCTTGAAATAAACCTGAAAGAGCAGTAATTCAGTCAGGACAAGCTTCCTCAAACAGCAGCTTTGTTGTGTAAATAGCCAGTCCAAATTGTAGATAATATACTGGGACCCAATATCTGTACCTGAAAACTATGTGAGGCCCCAAAATCATAAACTAAAATTAAAATAAAATGGGTGCAATTCAGGAGCTTTTGACGTGAGCGCTCACCTTGTTGGTTCCCTGAACACACCACACATAGGCACTCTCCCATCGCAGATTGCATTCCCTGCAGTGATAATACCCGTACTTCTGTTCCAGAAACTATTAAAGGGCGAAAAGGTTTTAAGTCAGTGGGTGTATTCACTCATCAGGTGTGAAACAATTTAATCGACACAATTCCTTTCCTAATAAGGGGAAGCGATCTTGTGCGCTAACCCCATTTATGATTAGTATGTCCTGAAGAGCTTTCACAACCAGATTTTCTTCTCAAATGTTTAAAAGACAATGCCAATATTTGTCAATGTGGCACATGGGCCATGGCACCATCATCTTCTAGGGCGACGTCAGGGCTGTTTTGTTAAAACAGTTTAATTCATCGTTTTTAACATCACGATTTAACACAATTAAATAAAGGAAAGTGTGAGCGCGCAGTAAATTCACCTGGAATCGAACCCGCGGTTTGACCTTTGACTCCTTTGACTCCTGTGCGCCGGCCTGCGGGCCCTGGCTCTCGGCGTGCTGAGGCCTGGGCCTGTCGCTGGACACTGGCCGCTCTCCTCCCTCCTCCTCCGGGGAAGGAGCGCGCTTCCTCGCGGCGCCTGACCCCTCAGCCTCGGGCGGCTCAGCGGGCACCTCCCCGGGCTCTCCGCAGGAGGCCTCCTTGCTGTTGTTGTTTTCGTCCACCAGGAAGGAGGTGACGCTGCGGTAGGCGATGGGCGAGTACACGGCGAGGGTGCGGGGGTAGCGAACGCCGCCCGCCAACGCCTTGGGGCTGCCGCCGCCGCCGCCGGGCTCCTGAGGGCTCCTGCGGCGCAGGAGCTCCCGCTTCATGGCCAGCAGCGTCCGCGGGCCGATGGCGCACTGCACCGTGGCGTCCCTCCGCGGGTTCACCTGCACCGCCACGTCCTTGGTGTTGGCCTTGCGGAGCCTCGGGGTGAGTTTGGGGTTAATCTGGGATAAGATGGACCTGAGGTGGGCGCGCTGCTGGTTGCTGAAAGCCTCCGAGGCGTCGCCATAGTGGGACGAGAGGTAACTTTTATACTTCCACCCAGCGTCTTTAGCTCGGGGGTATCTGCCCGTGTACGGATTATAGGGCGAATAGAAATAGCTGTCGATCGGTTCTTCACCGTACGCTGCCATTATGGCTCAACCAAGCGCCTCCGCATTGTCAAGCCATTTAAGTATGGCGCATGACACGCGCCAATCAGGCCTGATCACGGTCAGCTGCGGCTCTCTCGACCCAAACATCCACAATACACGGCTCACCTGTTTTAACGTTTATTTTTTTGGTTTGCCTTTGACACAGTTGTTGATATATGATAATATAGTACATTTGACAGGGCACAGACACTGGGGCTTGACAGGGCTCAGATGGAAATCAACAGTTTGTATCGGACACGTTTAGTCGTCCTCACGCAAACACTGTGCGCACACGCACACACCTGCTGCCTGGCCTCGATAGTATGATCAATGTAACTTTCACTTTATATGTTACACATTAATATTTACAGACCTCCCTCTGTCTTTTCAGGTGAATACACAACACATGCATCATCATCTTCATCAGGTGGAATGAATGAAGCTTAGGACATAGATCACCGTTTTTTTGTTTTTTTTTGCAGTCATTCTCCATTTCGCTACAAAGTCTCCAAATTTGGCAGCAATGAATCCGCCTGCAATTACTTACTTGCATTTCAGCAAATCACACAGGGGTTGGATCTGGAGGACAGGGGTCCAACATGATGGTGTTCAGGTCGCTCACTGTCACAGCGCCGTATGATGAGTCAAAGTCCTCATCGTCGTGAAACCGCTGATATGTTACGTCCTCGCCGTCCCCCCTGGGATCTGGTTTGTGAAGGACCTCCTTCCTGTACATCCTGTAGGCCAGGATGAAGACGCCAGCCTCTGTGGCTTGGAACAAGGCGTACAGCAGAGGGAACATGTACATCCCTCCCACCAGCTGAGGGGGGAAGGCCAGCTTCAGGATGGCGGTGCACAGCTGCACGTTCTGGCACCCCGTCTCCAGGGAGACCGAGCGGCGGCAGTTGGGCGGCAGGTCGAAGAGCACGGCCAGGCCGTAGCCGGCGGCGTAGCCACACAGTGGCATGAGTATCGCCACCACATAGACAGAGAGCGGGATGGTGGACAGCAGCTCCGGCCCCAGCATCGCTCCAGTCAGGATGAAGAGTATGATAAGGGTGACGAGCAGGGACCACAGGGAGGCCTGGAAGGACAATCATTCAGAATGAATTGATGATTGATGTGTGCACTTGTTGACATAAAGTCTGGGAGAGAATCTTCTGTGTGTTTAGTTTATGGAACAGGGTACATTGTGTCAGGCTGAGCATCAAAACAAAACATGTCTTCCCCAGGTTTCTCTTATGTTTTTTTTTCCAGTTAAAGTACTTGTAATTGTGCAGGTTGTTCCGCATCTGATCAAAGGGTTTATATCATTTATAAGAGATGTCATACGTTGTTAAGACTGGGGCTTTTGACTCGATATTAAACACAGGGCTGGACTCTGCCTGGAGCAACCTCGGCTGCCTCAAGTTACTGTCTATTGGAAGTGATGTGGCCCTTCATCATGTGTGGCTTTTATCAGAAATGAGAGGGAGGAGCTCCCCCTGACTCAGAACCTCTGATGTCATTGTTGTAAGAGGCAAATAGAATTACGCAGTGCGCTTTTGCACAAAGGTCCCATCCAAAGGACACAAATAGAACCAAGTGGATTGACTTATGACTTAAGCGTATAACCGATTTGAACACCGCCACTCATTGGGAAGTAGCTGGTTAATTACCTTTAAAACAATGTCGGCCACACGTGTGTAGCGGTACCTCAGCATCACCCCTAAACCAATGGGGATGAGAGTGCTGCACAGGGTCAGGATGATGGCCCCGAAGGGCATGAGGTTAACCACAGGTGTGTTGATCCAGGCCCGGCTGTAGATCCACAGGCACAGCGGCATCAGCACAAGCGCCAGCAGGGTGGATGAGATGGTCATGATGATGCTGAGGAGAGAGGAGCGCAGCCGCGTCGTCATGGCAGCAAAGGACCGAAACACGGTGATGTGTGGTGACAATCAAATCAGACTAAAAATTGCCCCTGAGAGAAGTGTGTAGCAGTCGAGTGTAGAGAGTAAAGTTGTGCTGCTGTGCACCCGTGCCTAATCTGCGGGATTATACTACCTGAGATTCATCTCTCCGTGCGCCAACAGCGACATGATGTTGGATAGGTTCCCTCCGGGGCAGCAGCCGCAGAGCAGAACGGCCATGGCGGCCACATCATCCAGAGAGAAGGCTAAAGCCAGGAGAAAGGCCACCAAGGGCATGATGACGAACTGGCACAGCAGTGCCAGCAGCACCCCGATGGGTCTGCGGATGTGCTCCCCGAGCTGGCTGACGTCCACCGTGCAGCCCAGCCCCAGCATGGTGAAGCACAGCACGAGTCCCACGAACACATTGATGCCGTGGCTGAGCGGGGAGTCCCAGAAGGCGGGCATCAAGTGAGGGCTCTCCGCCATCAGCTGCGCTCCGCTCCACGACGCGCTGCCCCCAACAAACACGGCACCGACACTGGCCGCTCCTAGTCCTAATCCCGTTACATCCGCCGAAAAGTCCACACTTTGAGAGTTGATGGAGCCACCTTTGTGCGCGTGGCCACCCAGCAGGCTGGAGTTCTCCATGGCGCAACAGGAGGAGCGCGTCTTTCCCGTGGAAGGTCGTGCGTAAAACTGATTTCCCCTGGTGGCGCGCTGTCAGTGGTCAGAGGATGGGATGGAGCCATGGCACTGAGGGGTTTAAGGCAGAGTGAGCCTGGTGCCGCGGATTGGCTGACCCACAGACGCACATGGCTGCAGGGGAGAGTCTGCACACGGGCTCCTGCCTCCGGAGTGGGCTGTCCAATCGATAACGCCCAGGCGGACTATTTTATCCTCACATGGAGGAGAGAGGTCCGGTCCTCCATCTGCTTATTACATATTGGCAGTTTTCCATTTGGAAAATGACACCCCAGAAGATCTGAGGCCTTTCTGCACCCCCACCCCCCACGTTCCTAGTTTTATAAAGGGGATGATTTAGAGCCATGGGACATGAAGACGGCTGTTTGTTGAGGTTGAGTAAGCACAACCTACATGAGGGAAATCTGTGCTGATCTTTATTTTTGTGCAGCAAACTATGAAAATCTGCCTCCCTGGCTCTTTTGTTGGCTGAGCTGCTCATGAAGCATGCGCATCAAACGCACACAAAGTCCTTCTCTAAGACCTCCACAAACTGTACGGTGCATGATGTCATGCTTTAGGTATAATAGATAATTAGGCTTAATTAGGATTCTTTTCTTCATCAGTATTAACTCTGTCAATCGGAGAGTGCAGTGGTTGCTGTTGGGATTAGAATATGCTAGTGGATTGTGAATAGTGTTACTGACAATGGGGGAAAAAAGAAATGTGGAGATGCTGTCTGAGATCTTAATAGGTGGACGTTTTTAAATCAGATCCCGTTGATCAGTGTGGGGGGGGAAATGCAGTATGTGTTATGGGTATGTGTGTTATTGGTCCATTAACCTCTAAATGTATCGAAAAAATAGAAGTGCAAAGAAAAAAAACACCAGTCACGGATAAAGAGAAGACCATTTCATTCAGGAAGGTTGAGGTGGAAGTTCATCAAAAACAGGGGGGTTTGGGGGCCAGGGTTAAACCCAATTCCAGTATTAGTATTGCCATATTTTCTCTTGTGTATGAGCAGTATGCGTGAGATATCCATGCACCATACTCTGAGTGTTTGTGTCTGTGATCCTCAGAGAGAAACTCCCTGACACTACTCACCGAGGAAGCAGAGCGCCCGGAGAGAACAGATGACGTCACGCGCCTTCAGGTCACCGAGGCTGGAGTGTGGGATGGGACAGCGTGCACCAGTCAGTGACTCAGACTTTCGTCCGTCTCCTCGCCTTCCCGGAGACTCACTGTGTCCCCCATTAACCAATGGGTGACTCCGGGAGGGTAATGCAGCAGCCGCCCTGTGTTCAGAATACATAATGTGTCAGCAGCTCATATATGACATGAATCAGAAGTGCAATAGAAACAAGAGTTTAAACTTTCAATTAGTGCGACGACTGACATTAAATACAATGTCAGAACAAAGGAATTATTTGGCAGAATTGAATGAAAAATTGGAAAGGACATAGGGACAGACTGAAAAGACGGGGGGGGATATTATGTCTTGAGACAAACTGTGTCTGAGCTTCTATCATTTGTCTTCAGTTATGTCCCCTCAGATTTGCTACAACTTTGTTTTAAGATAGGAGTTGGTGTCATTTTTGGGGAAATTTTTCTCAAGAAGACACATTCGCGACACAATACATGCCATGTGTGAACAGATGAACTCAAAGATGTCCATTGGTGAATATATTTCTCAGGCAGATGTCAATACCCAAAGTAATCCAATACATTTGTTGTAAAAAAAAGAAAAGAAAAAGATGAACAAGGAACACTAAGACGGGTTTTAGCTTTTATTTGAAATGTGACTTTACACAGGGAAACAGAATGTCATGTTTGTGGATATAAAAAAAAGTTCCATAACAAAAACTTTCACACAAAAGGTGCGGTATGTGTTTTTGCAACCATCATTCTAGCTTCCCACTGAATCTGAGCTTTGACAGAGGCACCTCTCTCTTAAATAAATAGTTTCATTTACAGAACGAGTAATTAGTTATTATAAATATGAAGGCGCATATTAAACTTTTCTTTTTTTTAAGCAATTATAAATGCATTGATTCAGTTATAAAAGACAAACAGGCAAGCAAATCAGTCAAGCAGAGATGCAAAATGTTCAAATAATATTGGCAAACCAAGAAATTGGCACAAAATGAGAAGCATATAAAACAAGATTTTCAAACTTAAGTAAAAGTTTAAAATTATAGGCACTAGAAGAACACCCACCACACCATTCAATAGAACACATTCTCCAACCCTGGCACAACTTCTGATTTATTGTCATGTGGCAGAAAGCCACCTTTGTTTAACTCGCCCTTCTCTAGATAGTTTTCCTTTGTTTCATGACATGGATGATGTAGGACATCAATTATTTTTTTGATTCCAATGGCTCAATGGGTGAACAAATATATGTTGTATATGTGTATGGTTTTTTTTTTAGACATTAGATAAATTATGCCTTAACTGAAACACACCAATTAAAGCACTTCAGGGGAAAATATATAACTTGGCAAAACTGAGGCTTTGGCCGAGGTGGCGTTATTTATCACCCAAGTCCTGTTCTGTCACTCGTAAAACAACCTGAAAAAAAAAGCTTTGGAGAATTAGCTTGCAATTGAGGTTGAAAATGCTCATCTTAAACAAGTTGAAATCTTTAAACAAAATACTGATATGGATGTTAGGACATACAGGCCTTAAATAATTTGAATAAATAATTTCCAAAACAAACGTGCGCATACATTCTGGCTGATTTTACAAGAGGAGAGGTTCCTATAAGTCCCACCCACACAGGTGCTTTTCACTGTCGCGAGACATCAACAATCCTGTAACATCACGGGACAGTTCACCTGCACGGCATCGTCATAGAGATCGCTCGCCAACATCTGTTTAACACAGAGCTTTAGAGAGAGAAATGCGTGGAAACATTTCAACCTGAGGGAGGTGAAAGAAGAAACAGGGTAGAGTGGGAGGAAAGCCGGGCAATGTGGTGATATGACGCCGTCTTGACGCGTGACTACGGTCGAAACCAAGGCAGGTGACGTGACCTCTGCCGGCGGGTATCTTTGGCATTTTATGGGCCGTTTGCACTACATGCCCGACCCCTCCGGTGCCAGTCCCCGCAGAGGAACACGATGGCAGGTCCTCATCGACGCAATACGGACACCATCCTCTCCTCTTTAATTTTAATTTTTTTAAATAATTCTGAATTGTATATATATATTTTTTGGGGCATAATTGCTTGCTTTCTCTCTTCATTGTAAAAGTTATCTAGGGAGATAAAGTGCCATGTAGTAATATCTGCCTCCTTGTGTCAATGGTGTGACCGGAGCGCCCTCTGCTGGCCCGCCTCAGTAACAACCTTCTCTCCAGTTGTCACCCCCAGCGCCGTAGGTCCGAGGAGCAGGAAGGGATCTGAGAGGGACAAGAAGTTGGAATGCACGTTCAGTCACCAATAACTTGAGTACAAGCTGAGGCTCGTGTGTGTCTGTGGTGTATGTACAGTACCTGCGCACGGGCTGGGCCAGCTTGCTGCGGGGCACGGGGATGCCCCCCCCTCCGGCCGAGGCGCTCGGACGGGGCAGGCCGCTGCGTGGAGCAGCCAGGGAGCGGGTTGGGGTGGAGTTGGCAGAGCCAGGGTTGGGCGTGGCCTTCACAGGCTGCCTCAGGGCCAGTGGGGACGGGGTGGCCGGGGTCCGCAGTTTACTGGGAGAAGGCACTGAACGGAAGCAGAGCAGGAAGACGGTCAGGGTGTTCATCGTAATCCACTTTTGTGATTCTGCCTCAACCTGCATATTAATAACGAAGTGATGATCAAGAGCACGATGGTGCGAGGTGGACATGCACTCAGCTTGCAGTTTATTAGGTACACCAAGCTAAAAACCCGTACACTGTCAACACAGACGTGCAGTAAATCATAAATCAATCCTTAATATAGATTTAGGAGGGTGATAATTCAACTTTATGGTCATTGTAGAGGCTAAGGTGCTGCTGAATTGCATATAGTATTACAGGCGTCTCTATTTTTTTTTTGTCTCTGTACAACGCAGCTCAACAGCATCAAAAACGTTGCCAGATTCTGACTGTCACCTCTAAAACACATTAAAAGCTTCATGGGGAAGGATTTACTGCAGGGTTTGTACTCTACGTACATTTTAGGACCAAACAAACTGCCAACTGTGTGTAAATATGATGACCATATACGAAGATGTATCATAAATATGAAAATGTGGATCTATCCATTTCCATCACAAATGTACAAATGCAGTCAAACCTGTTACGATGAAAGTTTAGGAACTAAGGGGCAACCTAACTAAAACACGCACGGGGAATGCCGGCTACCAGAGCGACAGAATGAGGTGATGCACACACAGCATACACGAGTACAAAAAAAAACGTGTCATGGCACAACATCAATACAACCAAGGCGTGGAACCACAATCACAATATTTAAAAAGGCAGAAATTCCTCAGTGAATACTCACTGAAATCACCTTCTTCTCCAAAGCAACAGGAGAGTGGGACTAGACAAAGACGAAGACAACAGAGACAGGCCTTTATTCAGAGCTGGGACAGGCTTGCGGCCCGTTTGTTTTCAGCGACCCTCCCTGGCTCAGGATCAGTGTGAGCTCCTACTATATGGGGCACTTTATCGACACCAGTTAATCGCCTGATCTAACAGATTGTTCAGGAGAGGATGTTGATGATGAACTCCACCAACGCACGTCATTGGCATGGAAATCAGCAGATGACAACCGACAAACGAGAACGCAGCAGTTCACGCCGTCGCAAATGTCCCAAATTTATGAAAACGCGATGACATGCAAGTGGGGTTTTTTGGAATATTTGGACGTAAAAGCTGGTGAAATAAACAATAACATAATAGCCCATAGCGCAAAAATAATTTTGCTGATGTTACGTTGTTTTCAAATGATACAATGAAAACACCCGAAGAGGTGGCTATCAGGAAAACAGGCGTAAATGAACGAGAAAAAGACTCTCTTACTGTCACGTACATCGAGTTGACCCTATCGTCTACCATGGACCAGCAATCGAAAGGAATGACCTTCTTTTTTGAGCCTATATTCATCGGCCGTATATGTTGCGCAGAAATAGCTCCACGCCGTCCTCAAGCCAATATGCTCTGCACAGAAGCCCGGGACGTCACTGGGATTTACCTCAGCTGAAAGTTTGAAGTTTGAAACGACAAACTTGCAACCAGTGCACTTTCCTCAGTTCCATTTCAACCCCCGAGCAGAATGAGAATGTAAGCATGTTCATTTGGCGCGCGTCAGTGGTCTCTGGTTTCCGTACACAGGTCGCTGGACTGTGCATATCCTGACATGTGTCTGTGTGCTACGGACCAGAGCCTCCAGCTGGTTTTGGGGCAGGCTGTTACCTCGCAGGGCCGTTGGGCTTTGGAGGTGCTGTTTGGTTTTCGGGGAGGAGCGAGACGGGGTCGAGTATCTCGGGAGCTGGGCTGCCGCTGGAAAACAGGGACATTTCAGTTCTGGCAGTCAGACTTAGTCCTGCCTCAGACTCACAGCATGACGGGAGTGAAAGGGGCAGCTGGTGAGGCATCCAAAGCCATACATTCCGGTGTGAGGCCACGAGAGGGCTCTGCAGCTGAGCATGAGTAAGCAGTTTCATTCAGGTGGGGGACCACCGGGGGCCCCTGTGAGGATGCACAGCCAGTCCACCGGTCTCCGCGCGCACACACAGAGAGAGAGAGAGAGAGAAACGCATGCAAAGTCAGTGAGAAAGGCAGGAGCGAAGGTGTCTCACATGCCCAGTGCAGCCAACGATCAGAAAAATTTAAACTATCCTGATTGCAAATATCTCCACTGTTACAACTTTTCAAGATAACGTTTACGAATGGAGACCCGACTGAAAAGATATGTATATATGTATATATGTATATATATATATACATATATATATCTGCTCTAATGTATTAGGCAGGAAAAAGGCAGTCTCTCCATGCTTAGCCATCTGATGCCTGCCCTCTGACCCCCACTCCTCTCAGCCCACGGTAACAGAGAGGAATTAGTATTTCTGCATTAAGAACAATACTATTACCCTTATCCCTTATTACAGGATTAAATCCGAGGGATAGTCCTAACTCAAAGAGGTGGGATCCTAAGCTCTTGAAAGCCCGGCGTAAATCCCATGGGGATAAAATGGAAAACTGGATTTGCGTCGCCGCTACCGGGAGTTGCGTCGCCGCTGCCGTCGCCATGCACGGATTCTGAAGGAGCGGCGTTTCTTTGAAGTGAAAGTTATGCCAAAACAATGAGAGGAAGGATGCGAGTCGGCGAGAGCAACTACAGCGAGAAAAACAACCAAAGACAGCGAAGAGGAATCCCCGACACCAAAGCCGTGTCACCACAAAGCAACGCAGCCCTGTTACAGGGGGATTAACAGAACACAATGACGAACAAGAGATCACACTGCCTGTCACATTTCCTCATGTTCACTCTGCCGTGAGCCAAACAAACACTGAAAGAAAATCATGTCAACAGAGAACACAGTGATAACGTGATCAGGAATCCGACAATCTGTTGGTTACTACAGCAACCTGTCTGTTTAGAACTTGGTAAGGCTGTATATACGGTGTGTTGTGGTGAATGAGCGGTCCACAGTACTCACTGGCGGACTGGCTCTGGTGTCGAGGAGAGCCGCCGTTTGGCACTTGCAGGTTGGACTCGCAGCTGCGGCTGTTCTTGACGGGCTCGGGATTCTGGGCCGCCGTCGAGGAGCGCGTGAGGTTGGGTAGACTGCGACGCAGCTTTTCTGCAACGGCAGCCCAGGAGAGAATTAGCTCGGCTAGAATGGGCCGAAATCACACGCTGAACCATCTCGGCCTGCTCTTTTGCTTACCTTCATTCTTCACCACGTTGGTCTGCATGTCGTGCCCGTGGCCCTGCAACGAGTGGCGAGGCTGCTGCAGGCGGCTGATGATGGGCTGGGGCGACCCGCGGCTGTGGCTGTAGTCGATGGAGCGAGCGGGGGAGCGCGAGCGGGGCGAGTTCCTGGGGGAGGCACGAGGGGAGTGCCGCGGCGAGGGGCTGAAGCGGCTGGACGGCAGGTGGAAGGCCGGGTGCACCGCCTCCTCATCGTCCTCCAGGCTGTGCGCGTCCAGCTCCTGGTCGCTGAAGGTGCTGCGCCGCAACGAGTGGCAGGAGGAACCCGAGCTCCGCCTGGACGCCGTCGCAGCGTAGTCCTGCCGCAAACCTGACAAACAAAGGGATGCGTCGTAAGAAAAGATCGCAGGAAACCCCGAACGATGCCACGTCAGAGAATGAGCGCACCAGATACATACTCTCCTCCTGCATGCGTGCCAGTATCTGGACGTCGGTGACGTCGTTGAGTTTGTAGGTGTTGGAGGAGCCCACCGAGTCCTCGTCCATTTCGGAGGTGCTCAGCTCGCTGTCCACAGACGACTGGGGACTCACCGCCGGAGGATTCCTCTCCGCGGGCGCGTTTCGCTGGTGCACTGGGGAGCAAATGATTCGGGAGCACGATTAGTCCCGCGCGACTCAACGACGTGACGTGACGCGCCGCGCCATTGTTAACGAGCTACCGAGAGGCCCGCACCTGCGTTCCCGGGGATTAGCTGCTGCCTGACGATGGGCACTCTGCTGGGGGTGGAGGAGGGCGAGTTGAAGCCGCTGCTGTAAGGGCTGTTGGCGGCGTTGGTGCTGTACGGGCTCCCGTAGCTCTGTTGGTTGTAGGGGCTTCCGTACAGGCTCCTGCGCTTGTTGGCTGCAGAGTCACAAAACAGAGCTATGCACATGTTCAATCACTCTTTAACTTTTATCGAAACCAGTGACAAGACAAAAGTGTATTCTTGAGTCTGAAGAGCCACAACCACGCCTCTTTGTATACAGAGGTCGAGGCTTTTTTGTTTTCATCTCTTGTGAATGATCAGTTATGAATTAAATATCAAAGCAACGCGCGTCGGGAACCCACCTTACCTCTGCAACACACGATCATCTTTTCATACAACAGTAGAGTTATTCCATGGGATCACGAATATTTAGAAGGTGCGCGTTGTGCAATTGTGAGGCGAAATCCACCGCTACCTAGCGCGCCGACGTACTCGCCTCTACAGCCATCACGGAGCTCATTAAACGCCCAGCCTGTTGTCCATCCCAGTACTTGACTACCGTGCTGTTCGCTGTGTGCCAGCAGTCCGGTGTCAGACTTCCTACACCATTAACTGGGAGAACCGCGCCACAATACATTCCATTCATTCCATACGCACAGTCAATGAGTGCACAATGCCATTCTCTGTGAGAGCCCGCGGAGCCGCAGTCAAATGCTTCGCGGTCTCGATCATAAGGTCCGACTCTATGCTAGTCACCAGCCATCGGGACCGGGTTGTTGGTGTGCGTTTGCCCATCCCTCTCTTGCTCTCCTCTCCCTGACCGGATGTGCCGACAACGCTGGGAGGGAGCTGGAAAGGAGATCCTTTAAGATCGGCGGCCGCCTCTTTCCACATTGCGCCTCTCACTTCCTGCCTCTCCCGGTGCTCTGCCCTCTGTCCTCCTGCATTATTCAGGGAATAACACAAGCGTCCTCTCTGGTGCAGCGACTGACGGTATGTGGACAACGCTGCAACGCGTGCCGCCGCGTACCACCGGTTTATGACTGAGACAGCAGTCCACGTCAGTTAGGTTGGCGCGATAACGTCGGGCGGCGAGCTTCCTGCACACACGAGCCCAGCAAGGAGTCTGTACAAAGTTTGGAGAGGCTGAGATGGCAGCATGTCCTGCCACAGAAATCCTACCAGTACGTTGTCACTAGAAAGAGAGAGCCTCATCTAAAGGGACCAACCAAAAATAGGGTGTCCTCGAATCCTCGTGCCCTTGGAGGAAAAAAAAAAAAAAAGGGGGGGGGGCAAAAGAAAAGAGCTGCTGTCCCTACTCACTGTGTGTGACTGATGACATTTCTATTCCTATCATCAGAATGTGCATTAGAAGATTTTTCTTTGTCTGTAGATCCTGGGCATTTCAGTGAGCCAGTAAATAACGGCCCGATAGAGGATTAAAGCCTGTAGGGGTTCCAATGTGGTCGGGGAAACTGAGGAGAAAGTTTGGCATCAAGGCCTACGCGGTATGAAAATGAACAAAATAAAAACAAAAAAAATGGGCTCCAAGCGAACCACGGGAGAGGAGAAAACGGGGGAGCTTATATAACGAGATAAATACCAGAAAGAGAAAAGGCCCATAGCCGGCTGAGACATGCAAGGAGTTGAAAAGGGCTGCAGAGCATGGGGTTAAGGAAAAGTCAAGCCCTTTTATGAGCAGAAATAGGCCGGCTCAGCTATGCGACATTGAATCAACAGTTTACGACAGCTGTCAAAGCAGAACTGTGAGGGGGGGGAAAAAAAACGAAATGGCGAAGGCCCGGCAACACGGTTCGACTTGGGATCCGGTTGGAAATGAGTAGCGCCGTCTGACTAGTACAGTCGACTCAGGCAACTATCTCACAGCCGACTCCTCCCTGCTAGGATAGTTAGTTTGTTGCATAACACGCGTCATCTGGGGTTAAGGTTTGAACAGGGTGTGCACAGACGGAACTGCTCAGTCACAACAACCCAAGGTCATGTTTAAAATATGTGTGTGCTTTGTGTGAGCGTGCACTCCTTGCATAGGGCGGCACAGAAGCAATGGGGAGACAGAGCACGCTTCTTGTTTTTTTGTTTTTTTTCTCTCTCCTCCTTCCCACATGCCTCTGTCTCTCACAGTCAGGAGGTCTTCGCTTGGCTCCAGGTTCCAGGGACACTCCATTGGCAAAAACTCAAAACAGTGCCATGGCAACAGCGGTTTCCGTGCCCCGGTTAGAGAGCCGGCGTGAAGGGTAACTGGGAGCCATGAGGGCGAGTCTCCTGCTCACTGAGTCACACACAAGTCTCACCACAAGTCTTTGTGTGTTCTTCTTTTTTTTTTTTTTCCCAAATCCTCACCAGTGCCTCGATTTTGATGCTTCATTTATTCAATTTGAACATTTACTGATGACAGCATCCGCGGTGTGGGTGTATCAGTGACATGGGGGATATTTGCAGGCCCGCGGAGGATGACGTTATCTTCCCTCCACACCTACGGTGATGAGGTCACCAATTAGGAGCATGCTTAGTAACAGCCCAAGTATGTGGCTCATTCTTGGCTGAATGGTCACCTTAGGCTACCCATAGGGGATTCCATCGGAATTACTGAAATCTAATTTATCATCCGAAACATAATGTGATTCTCTCGCACTTGGATGTTAATAGGGAACATTTGATGAGTGAAATGTGACTGTGAGACTTGGATCCCTAAACCAGCCACATTTTTATTATTTTCGCAGCCCCAATAAACAAAACCCTGTGTGTCCAGGCGAGATCCCATCTCAGCCACTGAACAACCTTCGGTGGCCTATTGCTCAACATGATCTAACTGTCACATGGACATACCGCTGTCAAAATGGAAATGACCCCTCTCTTTTTAGCTGTGAGGATTTGAGGCCTGTCTGCCTCACTGAGTGTCCGCCTAAAATTAGTGGGAGTCAAAAGCTGAAGAAACCAACACAGACCGAGCGCTAAAGATGGTTACATACAAATATTTTGTAAATATTGTATGCATTATGTTTCACTCACATTGCAGCAAAGGAGTGACAGAAGAGACTAACAGGATCCCTTTTACCCGAACAGCACTTAAAGCCTGATGACCTGTACAGCCTCGCCTTAGCATGTCTGATAATCACTCTGAGCATTCAATTCCCCTATCACAACAGGACAGTTCAAAGCACACAACACACCCACACACACACACAGAGAGACAAAAGTGTCCCCATAAACTTCCGCCTACGAGTCACTGATGATTGATTTTTCCTCAGGTGACATCGCTTGATCTGTGTCCGCCAACCGCTCGTAAAACTACAGCCTTTGCCCTTCAGTGACTCAGCATACGAGTGTCGCTCGTGCGAGTGCTTTATCCACCTTTAAAAATAAGGGAAGTTAAACTACATACATTGGTGTGTCTGTGTATTGTGGATCAAAATTACATGTATGACCCCCCCCCCCCCTTTCATCGAGTCAGCAAAGAACTGCAATTTATAGTGCGATTATGTACAAGCTCTACTTTACCGGATCAATAACTCTACATTTGACTCATGCACAATGATTTACAGTCGACCCATAAAATAGCAATACCACTTGAGTTAGAGTTCTGATTGAGGGAGCGACGCAAAATCCCTGCTGTTTCACTGGGTTTTCACGGCCTTGACATGAAACGCATGTTGCAATTGCAACACTTTGTGCAAGTCAGGATATAGGGAACCACATGACCTTATTGCGGTCCGTTTGTAATCCGACAGCAAGTACAGTTCAGCACAAGAGAACTAGAAATGCTTTTATAATAACGATGAAGTGGCCTGATGACTAATGTTATGTCGCTATAAACATATTTATGCACGCCAACAGCAAGTGCCTGGCTGCACAGAGACAGACGGGGGTCGAGTCCGAGTACAACGATGAGAATAAAGTCTGCGTCTGAGTAAGGTAAGTGTCAGTCGAAAGACAGTCAATCCCTCCTAAGACGGATTAGTGCGTCGCTGTTGTGGTTACCGTTTCTAATACTACTGCCGCAGCTGTAGACTGCGTGTGTTCTCCGGTGCCGTTTACCTGACATGGTGAGGTCCAGCCTGTGGATGAGGGAGCGCTTGGCCGATTCCATGTCAGGACTCGGGTTGTCAAGCGCTTGGCGGCACCACACGATGGGACTCAGGGCTTTTTGCAGGGGACTGTTCACCTTTGTTTCGTATAGCCTGTAAAAACATGAGCGACATACAAGAAATTAGACACAGTGTGCTGCAGAGTACGTAAAAGCAATACCAGCGCTCATTACACAAACATGAACTGATTTGCCCATAACAGTCGCCGACCATGACAGCTCTGGCCTATGACACCTCGCATGCGATGTGTCCCGATGGCTGCGAGGGGAAATGAGACTGAGGGGGAAACAAGTGTTTGTTTGTTTTTTTTACAGAATGCTGCAGTGTCTCCCCACTGCAGCAGAAAGGCTTTTTAAGTGACTGTGCTTGTTGACACTAAAAAAAACGACTGATTTCACACTTCTCTATAGCTGCTCAAAATACCACCAGTGGGAAAAACAATGCGACTTGCAGATAGGTTTTTAAACATTATCAAAATAAGCTAAAACTCCACATGTTGCATGTGACGACAGAAATCAGTGCTCTCTGTGTTCGGGGTCTTCATTTGCAAGGAGGACATGCTCCTGCTGCAGCAAACTTTAAGAATGAACAACTGTCACTGGACCAAGTCATCAAAGAAACCATGTAGAGAGGAAAAGAGAAAGGGAAGAAGAGAGGAGTTAAGTTTCCACTCAGAGGAGAGACATCTGAATCAGCAGCTGTCAGCACTGCTGCAGCCGTAGAGTAGAGAAAGCCTTTCATGATGAAGGCAGGAACATTACGCTGAAGGAAGGCTAGTGCCGGGCAAAACAAGCCTGAAACGTGGGGCCGCGCCGTCTCACTGTTTACATCCACACAAGGTACAGCGCAGAGCCGATCCTCGGCCTCATGCATGACACTACAAAAAAAAAACAACTGAAACAACGGCATGTGTCAAGTCCACATGCCGTAGAAGGAATGTGACATGCCTCCATGGAGACAGGAAGAGGCAGCATTCTTTTCTTTTTTCTTTTTTTTAAACCTGCCTGAGGCTAATTCTAGGATCACAGGAGTCTATGACAAGAGCTGGCCAGAGTTGGGGACTACGGAGTAATCCCAGATATCAATCTGATCCAGAGGGCGGACAAACAGCCGGGGCCTAAGGAGGCCGGGCTCTTTTGGGCACGAGTGAGCAGTGCCTGAAAGTAGTCCAGCGGCTCTGTAGCTGGCAGAGGCACGTTACTGCGGGAGAGACAATGGGTGGATCAAATCATAATTTGATAATAAGAATCATTTCGGCAGCGTCCGTGTCCACCCACTACATGCCACAAATGCTTCCGTGGTGAAGCGCTCTCCTGCTTCGTCAGTCTCCCTTTGTTTGGCCTAGGTGGTACCGATGGTTTGTCGCTCAGCGCCAGATGTCATTTGCTGTTGTCAAATCCCGTCAGCTGGTTTTCAACTTAACATGATTTTCCTCTTTAGTAGCCGTCAAGCAGGCGCATTTGGAGCTTAGGGCCGTATGTTGCTCACAACTGTGTCATTATCATACGAGATGCCAATTACACAAACCCTTCTTTACCAGACAGATAAGAATGCCCCATTTCTCGAGGAAGGCTCCTCATTACAATTATGTATGGCCCGTAAATGTTGACTTCGGTATATCCTGCCTCCATAAACCCCTCGCTTTATCCTCTGCCTTTGGGGGGGATTCACCTCAGCATATGTAACAGTGCTACTTGATGGGATTTCCCTGAGTTAGGATGAGAGGAGAGATTTAGGCAAATCCAATCATATCCTGGAGTTTCACAGATTACACTTCCTAAATCTATCCATGCAAAGATACCACGTTACTCCATAAAGGCACAGCACTGGGGGAAAGATCATTCTCAGTACAAGCAGGCCCACATTAGGATCTCCGTCCACAAGACACATTCGGGAGTGTATTTAATTTTATAAATAGCCATCTTCGGTACTCCATGTATAAACACAATGAGCATGTCAAGGATACTGACGTAGCTTTTATTCCTAACTGATGAGCCGACGGTCCTATTTCTCTCATCTGTGGCCTGTCTCGCTTGGTGCCGCGGAGCACTTGTAGCTTGTGTGCCAACTGGTGTGCTAAAGGAAACGCAGAGGAGGAACACAACCATGACTACTTCTCCCACATGGCCACTGGGAAGGAAAACAACATTCACTTTTACTGTGCACACTGGTCACGTGCAATCTGCCACCTCAACAGATAACCAAGAGCTCCGGGTTGCTGACGGTCTGAGGCCTGCTGATCAATCTGAGCAACACACACACACACAAAGTGGGGGCGAGGTGTCAGATAATGGATATGGATCTGACTCACAAAGCGTGTGTGTAATGGAGATACAGTCCAAGATGGACATGGTATCGCCCACGTGACTTTTCAGAGATCCACAATGAGGCTCCTTCAGACTTCACATTTCAAAGCTACACAGGAGCTTGTTTATGTCCGAGCTGCTGCTGCTGGTGGCAGTGCGTAGAGCAGCTGTGGCCGGGCTGTTAAAGCTGTCACCCCGCACCCCGACAGAGCACAGAGACGCGGCTGTAAAGATAAAGATTCCTCCCCAACACTCACCAGCTGTCCTCGTCCTCGTTTAGACAATCCATGTCTTCGAGGTCTAAGATTTCCACCTCGTCAAGCACCGACGTCTCCCCTTCTTCCGTCGCGAAGCCCCCGAAGGTGTCCGAGTAATGCGAGTTCATGCCGGACCCGGTGTTGGCGGCCGAAGCCCCCTCGCATTCGTACGCCCTCCTGAAGCTGATGCCGTCGTACGAGAGCCGCGGGCTGAGGCAGCGACTGTTCTCCAGCAGCCCGCCGTAGCCTCCCGTCCCGGCGAACCCCACCCCAGGGAAGCCGGCCAGGGACGGCGAGTCGTAGCCGGCGCTGAGGGGTCTGTGGTTCCCCGACATGGCCCCGGACGTGGACAACATGGTGGAGCGACTCCGCAGCTGCTCGTTCTGCTGCTCGAGCTTCTTCACCAGGTCCTGGAGCTTCCGCACCTCCAGGTCGGCGTTGATATTCGAGTTGATATCCTCCATGGTGGCTCCTCAGCCCCGGAGAGAGAGAAATGTATACAAGTGCTATGTGTTCGCTTTTGCCTGAGCCGACGGTCTCTGCCCCGCGTGGGTTCACTTCACCGTCACCTGCGGATTCACCGGGGACACGTCGCTGCTCCGCGGACTCAGCGTGGTCATCTTCTCCGCTTCTTCGAGCTCTCCGCCGGAGTCGAGGCCATTTTTCACAACACTAGTCACCAACTGAGAGACCAACAGGCGGCGGTCCAAACGTCATCGCGTCCGCTGTCGGGAGCGAGCACGTAACCAACACCTATATGCGCGCGCTTTTCTTTTTACAGAGACGTCATAAACTAAGATGTGTATTTATTCGTCTCACTAGTCATTCATGTATGCTTCTATGTTCTATTACAACCGCTAAGATTAGAAGATAAATGAATTAAAACTATTTATTAAATAACCTATGGGAACAGAGAGCTGGTCCAATTAATTCCAGCGGTTAAAAATATGGTATATACAAAGGACAAAAATGATCTGGATGTAAATTTGTACTACATTTACAAACTTGTTTATTGTCATATATAAACATATATTTTCAGTATGAAAAAACAAAACAAGCTACTTCCTTTTTTTTGTGAAGTTTTTCTTGAGTCTCTGTCTTAGGAGAGTTCCAGAGCTTCTTCGGACTCCAGACACTCCTCTGTTTTTTGAAACCCATCTCCTTCCTGCACTGAGCCACCTTCGCCCGCCTCCACACTCTCCTCTCCCGGCCCTTGGCTGGTCATGGAGGCTTCCAGACCCTCCTGGTCAGCACTGACGTTCTGCGAGTCCGCCCCCTCATCATCCTCATCTTCGACGTCCATCTCGAAAACACGTATGTGCCTCAGATTCGCACTTAGCTGCCAAAGACAGATAGACTCAATGTTTTGGGAGCAGCAGACAGGGGACATTTAGAAGACATTTGTGCGTGATGATTTAGAAAATCATCACACACAAAAACGCCGCTTGGAGAGTAGTGAATGTAAATTTTACACACCACGCAGGCTACTTTACGGATTCCATTAACAGCCACAAACTGAGCCTTCATGCTCTCCATTTCCCGCCACTGATTTCCCAACACCAGGCCTTGGCACGGGATGGCACTGCTCTGCTGGTCCAATCTGACAATAGAAGTGACAATATCCTGAAATGAAGCCTCAGATCATTTCATTTGTCATTTATTTGTACATATTCAGAACTCTGAGCCTAAAGTTGAGTATGTGCATGACCTGTGTTTTGTTAAACAAAGAAAGAAAGAGAAAACAGATACTGAACCCAATTATAATTCTACTTTGCTTTAATTTTCTAATTCTACTACTACTTTCATCAGCCTGGTGAGACTTATTTCCCAGAAATGGACAAATGACTCATAATACATTTGCACACCTACCTTAGATTGGGTTCCCAATTGAATTCAGTCTCACAGCTCAGGGCGGAAGAAAGAGGGAGCTGAGCCAGGACACGTCTACTGTTCTCCTCTCCTGCTCCTTGCAAGACCACAGTGAGCATTTCATCATCATAGAAACGAGCATCTAGGCAGCTATAAACATAATGAGACCTAAAAAGAAAAACAAGGTACACTGTGATAGGAGCATTTTCACCAGCCACATCATGTGTTTGCACGTATGTCTGTTTAACAAAATGAAGAAATGGTACACATTACATCAGAGGAACTCACTGGCTTGCAGCATTATCATCTGCACTGTCAAGATGGTGGCTGAGGTCAATCGACAGGACACTGTTGGGAATATGTCTTTTGTGCACGAAAACAAATGTGGTTACAAACAGGAGGAAGAAACATAAATAGTCCCATATGCATTTATAATCACAGGAATGTACCTGTTTGGGTCCGTTCCTCTCCGTAGCAGGTAGAGCTTAGAGGGTGAAATATCTGGCATGCTGAACACAATATAGTGCATTTTGGCCTTCTTGTCATTCCACCTACCCGAAAAACATGAGGTCATTAATACAAATGTTTGTTTTACTTACGATTTACAGAATAAACTCCAGGATGTGGGATTTTTTTTTACGTACAAAGATGGAAGTTCAAAAAGCCGAGGAGTGTTTGAGCTGGAGAGACAACAGATATATAGACAAATAAATACACCTTAGCATTGAATACAGTCACACTTTAAATGATGTTCATTTCAGATATCAAACAGATCATACCTCTCTGGCAAAGTGTACAGGGGCAAAAAGACAGCTTGTTTAACAGACCTTCCAATTACTTCCTGCATAAATATAAACAAAGAATGATGAAGCAACATGTAATCTGGAAGAATAATTATACATTTAATTCATCATATCTCATAATAAATGGGAAAGCTGACCAGGCTATGAATGTCTGGGCTCCGACACGATTAACCGTAATAGTTTGGTTAAAAATAAAGAAAATGTGTGAGAGCAAAATGTGATTTACTCACTGCAGGTTTCTGAAGACACTGCTCAATTACATTCTCCATCATCCTCTTGACAAAGTGCAAAGACTTTTGGGGATAGGAAGGAAACAGCAAAGGGCTCTCTAAATAAACAAAACATTTATATTTTGTCAGTTCTGACAATTAAATGTAACACCAAAACATAACTTAATCTTATTCCAAAAGATTATGTGATGTCTACCGTCTATGTTCATGCGCTTATTCGGTAAAAATCCAACTCACCCTTAAGGTGTGTACTCCCCTGCAAAAACCTCAGCCACTGGTTTCCATTGTTGTTGGGCGGAGACACGAGGTCCTCATCCTCATCCTTTAAGTACTGTAGGCATTCATTTGAAAGACAAAAAGAATGAACACCAGCAGCTCCACTCGATAAATGTCAAGGCAACACAACACAAAAACACTTACCTGACCAACTCGTTCCACATTGAAGTACTTTCCTTTGCGGTCAAAGAGTTCCTCATTCTATGAAAGAGAGAGCGGTTTGTGAAAAGGTAGAAATGTGTTAAACATGGCCAGTAATTGTCATTACAGTGTCGTTATACTGGACTCACCTCACTGAAATGCTCAGACAGGAAGTCAGCAACAAAGGCAATGTCCATCTGTGTCATCTAATTGATAAATCCACATTTGAAAGATAATAGTATCATAGAAAGGTTGTATTTTTAAACCACACCTTTTTTCTCATAACATCTGAGCACTCACTTTGTTGAGTTCTGGTGGAACATGCTCCTCACACATTCTGAGCATAGCTGTAGGGAAATAAAGCAAAAACAGAGCATTACAAAAATATCATTAAACCTAATTAAACTACTGCATGGACAAAGTCTCCTGAATTGTCTGTTTAGTTGACAGAATAGCGTTTATCCTCACCGACATACAGCCAGCGAAAAAAGGCTTTGAAGTTTTTCATACTCTTGTCAATCACTCTAAACGAAGAAACAAAATCAGGGATTATACAGGCAAAAGTGAAAGAACATGAAGAGCACAAATCCAGCAATGGACACGCAAAATCTTTACACTCACTGCAGAAGTTCGTTGGCTTTCAGCGAAAAGGAACCAACTGCCGTGATAGCGCCTGAAAACACATACATACAACATACATGTGGCTCTTGATAATAAAAAACGGAAAGTCTGCTAATCACGGTCGTTGAGGGAAACGGTACCTTCTATAGCTGCTGAATCCAGACCAAGGGGCTCAAACTTCTGCTTCCATAGGGACATGCCTTTCACCTCACTGAGGTGATACAGCAGAGCCTCAGAGCCACTGCGATTAGACAAATGAGGGGAGAGAGTGGACATGAGAAACAATCAAGCTGCTTTAAGATGTGCACTTGTAGTTCAGAAAAACCTCAATTCAAATCCAAGTTCAATTCTGAACTTGTCCACAGGTGCTGCACATCAGAAGGCAAATGCCAAAAAAGAGACACTGTGGACATTCTCCAGAACTTTTTCATGTTGTTGTAAACTCAGAAAAATATATATTTTTTACTGCACATTTAGAGATATAAAGCGGAAAATACCTCTGTAAGTGGCTGATCACAAGCTTCTGGATGCTGGAGTATGACGACTCGATGGACTGACCGAGCTTTTTCAGGCCCTATGATGGAAATTCGAAAAAATAACCTACTTTATCTGCTATTAAACATCAAGTTCTAACAGGTGCATCTACACCACTTGTTTCTCTCACCTTCACTGTCAGCTGGTTCATAAGGAGAGCTTGTAGTTCTGGGCTACATGAGAGCAGAGAGGAAATGGCAGAGCAAATCACACATTCTGAAAGATTTAAAACTCCTCCTAAACTAAGTCATTCCCTGCACAATGACATCATAATATACCAATACTGACATACCTTGATTGCCCCCACAGCAAAAGCTCCAGAAACTCATCTTGAACCTGTGTGCTTGTGTTCTTCTCCTGGAAAAAAATAAAAAATAAATAGGAAATGCCATCTTTTGCATATTAACATACAGTATATGAAAAACAAACGACGACCGACCTGAACAAACTTGGTGAGTCTGAGATCCATCTGCATGAGGATGTCCTCCCAGGCTTCACACATAAATGTCAGTGAGAGATGCAGATACTGGAGCAGGGTGGAGATGTGGGTGAACTTGCGTGCCATCCTGGTGACTTCAGGCAGACAGTCGGACAACAACCCTGTGTCCAACTGGAAGTCAAAGACACGTTCAAATAAAATGAAAATCAGGGTTACAGTCGACAGAAAATGAAATAAATTAACGGATGAATCTTACCTGTATGTAACAGATTTCTGGCTTTTTGTCAGCAGACCTGACCTCTGAGATAACGGACAGAGACTTGAGATCACTGGACAGACTCAGGCTGCGACATGTTCCTGTTACCTATAGAGAATAATTAAATTAATAGGAACACGGTGGTAATCACAAATCAAATTTGATTCATTCAGATGTAATATTGGATGTTCTATTATCTTAGATCATCTTTAAGTCTAAATCATAATAACTTCTGTTTGCATTTAGGTACACAATTTCTGCACCGGCATTTTTCTGCTCGCTATATATTTAATATTGCCTATTAACAATTTATCACATTTAAAGTATCAAATGTCTCACAGAAGGAGAGGACAATTGATAAAGAATTGAAAAGCCATACCCCTTTTAAAGTGGCAATCTTGTACATCCCATAGGCATAAAGCTCCACAAAGCCATCTTCTCCCCCAAGAACGAGTACATTCAGTCTGTGGAGAAACGAAATGGAGCGATTAAATCATTTCAGGAAGCCCGACTTGAGAAAAAGATAGCATTCAAATGTTGGTCTTTATTTACCTGACTTCTCCCAGGAGATTCATTATCTCATCAGACTTTTCCTCACTGCAAATACAGGTACATAAATACTTTAGACTGCTATAATAACATACATTACATAACTAATATATTATTACTGGTGTATTGTTCTGAAATGATGTATAATGCTGATGTACTATTGATTGAATTATGTCCCACCTGAAAATCTTTGATGTTGTGCTATAGCTGGGAAAGATAAAAGTTTGAAAAATGTTATTAAGTCAACCCAGGAGCAGCTTTCTTCCAATCTAATGTTTACTCACTGCTACCCTTACCTCTTGGGGAGTGCTGGTAATTTGGGAAGAAAAAGTTTGGATTCATCTTCTGAGTTGTAAAATGAGCTGAGGGCACTGAAACACACAAAAACACCAATAATTCAAGTCATTATTGACAATGAAATGTCCTTTGCGCCACTGGTTGGATCCCTGGGCATACTGCACCTGCTCTCCTCCGTCACCTCCATCCAGTGCATGCAGGTCACAGGGTTCTGCACTGGAAACACATGGAGGATCTCTGCCTTCTCAACACCACACAGGACCACCTGCTTGGTGTCTCCGAGGCTGAAGGCCAATACTGAAAAAAGCATAACAACTTTAAGATACCATCAATCAGCTTTCCAAGAAATGGGACAGTATGGAGTCATTCCTTACTCTTGCCATCAGGTCTCCAGGCGAGTGCAGCAATCTCCTTCCCAGTATACTCACTGGGTGGTAAACTCCAAACACGCTGGAAACTAGCCAAACGGTGTAGTAGCAACTATGGACAAATGGGAGGGAAAACAATAAAGGACAACAATATATGTCGAGGACCATAAACATGGGTTAAAGAAAACTGGCCTCTACCTCTCCAGTTGTGTTGGCCAAAGCAATTAGATCCCGTCTGGGAGACCATGCCATACACATCACAGGGTTAGGGAGTTGCTTCTCACCCACTTGCCGAAAGGCAGGCATGTTGTGAGCTGGAAAATGTGAAAAGGTTTAAGAAATACATAAATAACTGATATCAGCTCTCAGTATGACATGACATTAATAGACATTTTACTCTATTAATGCATACTGTATGGCAGAGGATAAGAGGACCTTTGATGATTGCATTTGCTCGTACACGTGTGTTTGCTGTTGTGTCTTTGCACTGTAGTGGTTGATCAGATCATTTTTAATGTTTTGCCTTTCTCTGTTTTGGAAATGAATCGATTCACAGTGATCAAATTGATTTCATTCAAACATGTGTTGGTTTCCTTAGTTATATACAATTTAAGCTTTTTTAGCTTTTGGACTGTTGGTCGATAATAAACAATAACACAGCTCAGAAAAGTTATTATTGGGGAAAGAGTCATAACCTAACTAAATTAGAAGGACACTCGAATGAATACCTCTCTTATACATCTCCACAAAATCCATCACCACTGCCCCCCACTTACACCTCCAGGATTGACTACTGCAACATCATTCTATCCGGCACAATCTCCAACATCTTCCATTAACGCCGATACATCCAGCACTCTGCTGCCCACTGCCAACCCACTCGCACTTCCAAAACACTCCTGCCCTCCACACATTTCATTTGCTCCATGTACCACAGCCTGAAAAAGTATATAGAGTATATATGTACTCACTGTGTAGAGAGGTCTGATGAGAAGCTTTTGCTACCAGTGTTAGCAGGTTTGATCGCTAGCGTAGCTAACATAGGAAGCTAACGTAGCGAAAACCCCGCGGACTAAATTCACACAGGCAGTGGAATTAAAGCTGCTCCATACTGTTGTAACACGTGGAAATGTGATGTGAGACTCGCTCAGTTCTGTCCTATAAAACAAAACATTTAAAATGTGTTCATGATGTTTTCGCAACTAGGCGGTGGGGGCCATATTTTTTCCTCGACCAATCACCGTAGAGCAACGGGAGTCGCGAGAGGACAAAATTAGGCCAGGGCGAAACCGCGAGCAATAGTAATGCATTCTCTTTATAGCTCATTATTACATTCAATTTTAATTCATTTCTGAATTATTATTTAAGTGAGCATATCTATCTATCTATCTATCTATCTATCTATCTATCTATCTATCTATCTATCTATCTATCTATCTATCTATCTATCGATCTATCGATCTATCGATCTATCGATCTATCTTTCTGTCTATCTATCTATCTGTCTAGAAAATGTACATCAGCAGGCAGTGCAGGGAAACTGTTGGGGTGATATGATTGGTTGACAGGGGAGAAAGGAGTAGAGTAATGAATGTGTGTGGGTAGAAATGGGGTCTAGTAGGGAGGCAAGAGACTGGGGTGAGGAGACAGAGAGAGAGAAAGAGGGGAGATGCTATGAGATGTTGTTGCCAGGGAACAGCAGCCACATTGAGGACCACTGAAAACAGCAGTGATGGAGTAAAAGACTGGTGCTCATTTTCCCATGCAGCAGTAGGGAGGAAAAAAAACACGAAGGGATCTGGGTGCAGACGAGACTGGAAGATGGGATTAAACTCATTTTGAGGTGAAGGGGGGGGGGGGGAAAGATACACTAATCACAAGCAGAGTAAAGGAAGATTAGAGAGAGAGAGCAATATGATGCCAGAGCAGATGCAGTCCGATTTAAGGAATTTTGTGTCTCCGTGGTGTGGATGTTAAGGAGCTGAGAAGCAGGCTGTCGGCTTGCTCTTCACGGCCAGTCTTTCTACAACAAAGGTGGTCAGAGACGGCGGAGAGGAGGAGGAGGAGGGGGGGGTCCCCCGGCACAGAGGTGCCCCCTGTCTGCAGACACCTGCTGCTGGCCAGTGGCTGACATCGAGGACACTGTATGACTGTGTCTCTGCATGAGCGCGCGAGAATGTGAATTAGTCAAAGGCAGAGAGAGAGAGAGAGAGAGAGAGAGAGAGAAGGAGAGGTTTGAGCCCGACCCATGCCTCTCTGTGGGTGTGGGGGGATCTGGACTGTCAAATCTTCTTCTGCACCTGTGACCGAGGACGAGGGAGGACTCGCGGGCGCATACACCGCTCATGTGAGTAAAACCACTGGCTGACATTATGCATTCTTAATCTAGTCTGTTTGCAGAGATTGCACCTTGCACTGACTGCACATTCGATGTTCACTGGGTGGTGGGTCTGTGCGGCACATATCAATTCATTTTGCAGATTTGGGAATGTGTGCTTATTATGGCAGCGTTACTGTTTTGACGAAAGGTGAGCTTGACAGGTTTTTAAAAACAGGAACATATGGACATACGGTCCATATGTTCCAGGGTCACAGATGTTCCTGTGGAAATATTTCCAGTGTGTGAGACATGGCTGTCCTCTAATTTATACTCAGCCAATGCGAAAACCAGCAAAACCAGCCGATTGTCATTAAATCCTAAGAGTTGCATTATTGATCACTGTCTTTATGCTTACATGTGAGGCATGTTCACATTGCATAAGCTCTATCGCAGAATGGTAATCATCTGTCTTCTATCCAGTAATTAAGAGGACATGAGTCTTAATCAAACAACTATTGATGATGCAAATCTCTGTATCGCATCTATCTCAACCCATATAGGCGAATTCTCTCCAAACTCCCGGGCACTAATTAACGAATATCGGGTTTGAGCGGCGGATTTTCTCTCGCATAAAGCCTCAGTGTGAATAGAGATCAAAAAGGCAGCAGCCACACCAGTGTGCTAGGATTAAGGAGCAAGGGGGATTAGATCTGAAAGCCATCCACCGCGACAGCCTCTTGAATCCAAGCCAGTGGCAAATTTGTAGGTAGTGTTTGACTCTGAGGATAGCAGAGCAGAGAAAATGGGCTCTGTCCGACCCAGTCACATGCCCCTCACATGTGCTCCTGTGGGCAGGGGGATAAAAACCACGTGACCAGCACTGGTATCGGCCCCTCAACTGTATTGAAAAAGAGGAAATCATTTAGACCCAAAAAATCCCTCGTACAATGCTGACTTTCCCACTTCCACTGATTCCAACACGTGTCTCTGCCGTGTGTGGTCAGTGCTCACAATTCATCTGAGGGCTTTCCTCTGTTGTTTGTTCATGCCCCTCCATTGATGATTTCTTCTCCCCACACCTGCAGGCCCCTGCTCTCCCCTCTGAGGGATGGGCACCACAGAGGCTACTCTCAGAATGGAGAACATGGAAGTGAAAGACGAGTGGCAGGATGAAGACTTCCCCAGGTCGGTTCCTTTGAGTCTCTGTTAGTTATCACCAACGCTGCCTTCCTTGTACTGATGTCAAATGCAGGAGTAAATACGCCTTTTTTAAAGCATCTAATTTTATGAATGTCATTTTGTGTATTGTTTTGTTTTTTTTCGTCTTCTTTTAACAACTCGACAGTGTTGTTTCTGTTTCTGCTTTTGGAGCATCAGTGGAGCCATTCATGTCCGTTGCGCCTGAGGGTTTTAAGAACGACGGTCTTGAGGTGAAATGGGAAACCTTTGACATCATGTCCACGGTGTTGGGCTCAGAAATAAGACACGTGGGAGATGATCTGGAGAAGAAAAAGCGAAAATTGAAAGACAAAGAGGACGGAAATATATATATATACAGTATATGTATATATTATTCTCAGCGAAGATGGCTTTAGAGGGTGTCGTTGATGGATTTGATGGGGAGGGTTTGACGTAAAATGCAGCGTTTGCCAGGCAGTCAAGGAGCAGGGGAGGAGTGTGACGTCAGTGCCGGGCTCCCTCCCTCCCTCGCTCAACCCTCCCCCTCCCCCCCTCCTCCATCCCTCTCCTCCTCCATCCTCCTCTGTCTGACGGGGAGTCAGGAAGCCAGGGAGCAGGTGCGCCGTCGGGACTCCAAATGGTCTCAGTCCGCGTCATGTGACGCGACAGCAGGCACCGATCAACAACACGGCGTCGCCAGGAAAATGGTGCCAGGTCTGACGACAGACGGAGGAATAGCCGGCCGCGAACGGATTATCAGGGCAGCCACAGAGGGATGCTCTGCTCCGGACCGCCTCTAATCAGCTGAGAGTCAACCTAATACAAAGCGTTGTTAGGGCAATTTGAATCAGCGTTTGTCCAAAAAGAAAAGAGCAGCCCCTGTTTTTCTCTCTCTCTCTCTCTCTCTCTCTCTCCAAAAGGTAAGCATCGCCAGTTCATCCTGCCATTGATTCAGCTGAGTGACAATGCAACCGTGAAGGGGAACAGAAGAGACGATCTGGCTTTGGTTTATCCACGCGAAATCCTCACCACTCCGCCGTGTACACATAGAAAGGACTTGATTTCCGACAAAGGGAGCCTGGGGCTGTTGTTCATCACCGCAGCGCTCCTCGGGGAATGGATTCAGAGCTCGCTCTGGGCTGGAGCCAGTGTTGTTGGGGGGGGAGCACACACTGTCCTCCTGCAGATGGGTGGATGAAGCGGTTGGCTTTCACAGGAATGCAGCTAAACCCCCCCCCCCCCCCGCTGAAAAACACTGCGCCGATGGCCCATCTGCAGCTCCTTGAACGTTTCACTCAGTGCCCTTGTTTTTGTTTTTTTTCCTCAGCTCCCTGGTCTCGTCTGTTGTTGCTTTTATTCATAGGAGCACACAGCCACACGTGACTGTGTAAACTTGCTTACCTAGAAAGGAAAACATATTTATGAGCATACTGCAGAGACACACACTCCAGATTGAGAGTCTCCAGTTCCCTGTTCCATCCGCAGCGGGTCAACTTTGTCCATACGCGGAGACACACACACACAGACATCCGTCTTGCTTCTTCCACTCAAGCACCGGCTCTTATTCCTCCCCCTCTGTGTGTCTCTTGCCCTCACCCTCTCCTCTGCCCCCTGTAATCTTCACGTTTCCCCAGAGAGACGTTAATTACCGTCTTCGTCCTCCTCAGCGTCCCCACTCTGTTCGAGACACGTCAGTGACTCAACACCATCATATTCTCATTGTTGTTGTATTTAATGTCGAGGCCAGAGTTATAGACCATCGCATGTTGCAGAACAGAGAGAGAAACACATTGAGCCACATTTAAGGTCACTTGAATGCAACTTGCTTTATAATTGTTGACAGTATTTCATACACAAGAACTAGTTCCTTATCCGTGTCATTTTTTTTCCCACCCAGACCTTTACCAGAATACGGAGACATGGATTCCTCCTGTGGTCTCACAGACAACAGAGGCTGTAAGCATCACTGGCCAGTTAATGATGACTGATTGGAAGCCCTGCTTCATTATTTCCCTCACACCGCCTCCTCTCCCTGTCTGTCCTGCTGCTGCAGCTCCCCCTAACTCCCTGAATGTGAGCCCACCGGGAGGAGGTGTGGCCTCGTCCCACCGTAAACGGCGCACTTTGCTGGCCCCCGACATGAACCTCTCCCTGGACCAGAGCGAGGGGTCCCTGCTGTCAGACGACTTCCTGGACACGCCGGACGACCTGGACATTAATGTGGACGACATTGATACTCCGGACGAGACGGACTCGCTTGAATTCATCACCAATGGCAACGAATTAGAGTGGGAAGGTCGGGAGTTTAAAATACACACGCACGCCTCTTTGTTTACTGCCTGCTGCTTTTACTCCTTTGCTCCTTTTACCAAATGATCTAAACAAGCAACTATCCGACGAGTTTTTCTTAAATTCTGTTTATTGTTCTGTATTTTCTGTATATGTATCGTATTCACTTCCTTTCATTTGATAAACTGCATGGCCACAGTTTACGGTTTATTCTTAGTTTATCTCTGTAGACTGGAATCTGGCTTTGTGTCTGTTCAGATGACACGCCAGTGGCCTCGGCCAAAGCGGGTCCGGGCGCCGGATCGGGAGAAGCGGGCGAAGACGGGAACGCGGTTAACGGACGCCTCTGGAGAACAGTGATTATCGGAGAGCAGGAGCATCGCATTGACATGCAGGTCATCCGACCGTACCTGCGGGTGATCACACACGGAGGTCAGTGAAAGGGCAAAAATCCCTTTGATAGCTCAAGTAAGGACTTTTTTGCCCCCCCCCCCCCCCCAGTAGTAAAGATTATTTAATTGACTGAAACGTGAACCCTTTAATCATTTCGATATCAAAAAGGTTGACACCAGAGAGAGTGGTTTTCAAATAATAGAGGCAACGTACCTAAGTTAACTGTGGCTGGAACACCAGTCGTGACTAATTAGACCAATCTCTCAACAGGTTATTATGGAGAAGGGCTCAATGCCATCATTGTGTTCTCTGCCTGCTACCTGCCCGACAGCAGCTGTCCAGACTACCACTACATCATGGAGAACCTATTTCTGTGAGTTTGACATCACTGACTCGTGTTTTTCAAGCACAGGATTAGATGTAGTCGAATGGATCTCTGAAGGGCCCAGAAAAGGAGCCCCGGAAATACACAGGGCTCGGACAAACTTTCATTTACAGCTGCCCTCCACAAATTTTTTGACATTTTGTGTCTTCTCCAGCTATGTGGTGAGCAGTCTGGAAATGCTGGTAGCCGAAGATTACCTGATCATCTACATGAACGGAGCCACTCCTCGGGGCAAGATGCCTGGGATCAGCTGGCTCAAGAAATGTTACCAGATGATTGACAGACGGTAAGGAAAACAAGAAATAAAAACACATCTTCAAAGACATAAAAATGTTCAACTCCCCGTAAAATAAAATGCACATTGTCTTACCGTTGTGCTGGCAGATTGAGGAAGAACCTGAAGTCTCTTGTCATCGCTCATCCAACATGGTTCATACGCACCGTCCTGGCTATATCGAGGCCCTTCATCAGGTGATGCACGCAAATTGCCATGAATATAGTATTTTTATTCAAAGTGAGAAATCCACAAACGCAGTAGCACAAGTTGAAGTGGTTCTTGTAGTAAAACTCAAAGTTAACTGGGGGATGTTTTTTAAGTCCTTGCGATGCATAACTAAAGCCCATAAAGTGCGTAAAATATAAGGTCTTTTTGAAAAAAATTTCGCATCCATGACAGTAATAATATAAGGTCAACTGTGCTTGTGTTGTTGTTGTTTCGTTATATCTACAGTGTGAAGTTCATGAATAAGATCCAGTATGTCCACAGTCTGGATGAGCTGGCCGAGATTGTCCCCATGGAGCATGTCCATGTCCCAGAGTGTGTGGTGCAGTAAGTGTCTCTGACCACACAGTGGAGAAAATGAGCTGCAGGTTCAACCTGCAGACATCTTAAAAAAAATAAAAAAATAAAAAAAATAAAAAGTTGGCTGAGATGACTGAGTTGAGATGATTTATTTTCAGATTTGACGAGGAGAGGATTAAAGTCCGGAGGGAGAGGTAAATTTAAAGAATTTCCAGGCAAATTGTGATAATAGTACCCACTTAAACACACACACACACTCATACATATAATTTGTACCGAATTGTTCACGGATTAACTATTGTTTAAACACAAAACTGCGGAGCTGCACCACAATGTTTTTTTACTGTGTGTGTGTGTGTGTGTGTGTGTGTCTGTAGGATGGAGCAGGAGCAGAGACAGCAGGAACAGCAGCACCAATCTGTCCCACAGGAGTCAGTGAAGAAATCTGCCAGGTACTGATCCTCACAGATTTTAAGAGCTAACTTCACGTTTGAGCTTTATGCGGTTGGGAAACTGAAAGTCCAAACAAAATGTTTCATCAAGCTATCTTTGCATTCCATTTTCCTATTCCCAGGCCAAAGTCGGTGATTGTAGATCAAGGGTTATGAGAAGGACAGAGCTTTGCAGGTGAGTTCTTCATTTGCCTCATCGGTGGCTCTGTGCTTTGAAGTGGATCCATCACTTCACCAATGTCACTTCCACCATGAATAGTAATTACACATCCCGGTCTATTCTTTTTATATATCGTAGTACAGAGATCGGCGTAAGCGCAGAGTCACATTTGTACAGTAACCTTTGAAACATTGGGATCTCTGCTGGTATTTAAAAGAAGCTCTGTTGTTGTTGCTGTGACACACAGTCCAAATCCTTGAACGGAGGACAAATGTCCTTCCAAAAGCGGAATTCTCGGATCTAAAACAAAGGTCACGTGATACTATTGACATTTTTGGAGATAGACTAAACAGCGAATGAAGCATATGCAGAGCTCTGTAGTCTAAGTGTTCACTCTGTGCATGTGAGGCACATACAGTCTGAGCTGGTTTAAACCAGCGGGCTTTACGATATAAACAGTAGTATGGCTGTCGTATCACACCGGTTAAGGTCACAGGACTGACATAGCAAAGATAACAATGCATAAAACGGATAATCACTTATTTGTTGACTTACAACAGTGGACAGAAATAATTCTTGCCATTCCTGCACCTGTGTCTCAATTAGTCTCATTCCATTCAATAAAAGGCCATGTTTCTACAAAGACAATAACAACTATACATCATTTTTGGAATTTTTTAATTTCAATTTCTCTGTGCAGGCTGTGACAGAAGAGTGAATCATGAAACTACTGATTTATACCAATAAGAAGTAGGCGACCAGCAAGTCTACATATGCTTCCCTGATTTATTAACGCTATGTTTGTAAGAGGGATGTGTGCCTATACTGTGAATAGACAGGGATGTTGGAGTCGCACACACTGACCCTGAAACTGGTTTGAGTCCATATAATGTGTATATAATAATAACGATGGTATTCAGACTGATCAGATGCCTTCATCTTTATTTTTTTGCCACATAAGTGCTGTTTCATTTGTCAAATGATCTCTTATGCTGTACGGACATTTTTGGAAAAACGTTCAAATATGAACTGACATTGTATGTGTGAAAATCTATACGAATCTCACAGTAGGTCTAAGATAGCATCACATAAACAATGTCAGTCTATTTTGGATCATATGATTGTGGCCACATGAACAGATTTCATATATGACCCACCCACATGCATCAAATGTGATGGTTTGGCATTGCGTATAAAGTATGCATTGTGTGTATCAAAAGTGGTTAGCCACAAAATACAAAACCTAAATAACGTAGGAAATCTGTAGGACAGTGACCACATCCAGATAAACTAAACAAATGTTTTCAAACGTTGCTAAAATGTAAATTTTAAAGAGAAAGTGCTCAAATCATTAATAATAAACCATGTTCTGACAGTCAGTAAGATACCGACATTTACCAAGCACTCGGTTTAAAATGTACATATCAATCAAGACACGTTGATCAGTGCAGATGGATGATGCTAATGTAGCTTTGGCCAAGTCTTATTTTGCCAATTATATCTCTTTGATTGCATGCGTCATGCATGATGGAATTGAAGGGCGGTTTCTTCCTTTTCTCCAATTCCATTTTTTCATTGGTCAGTGCATTTACTGTATGTGTAGCAGATAAGCAGAGGAGTAATACACGTTATTTTTGTAAAGAGCTGCATTCTTGTATTGCCTGTATAGTGTCGATCGCGTTTTGCACAGTTTTATTTGTTGATCGCATTATGTTCGAAGTAGCGTGATAGGGTTATGTTTAGGAAGTCTTCAAATCTATTTGGTGTCGTTGTAGAGGAGCGCAACTTATGTCATGCAGTTGTGTAGCTGTTTGTAACGGCATGGACCTGCTTCGGCTCATTTCATGTCTGTCGTGGGGATGTTTGCGAAAAGGTTTTCCCACCTTCTCGGCCGTTCTAGGATGTTATGACTCCAGAAAACCAAACCTGAGTTGTAACATCAAATATTGAGAATACTCGGCGGAGCAGCCACAGCTCAGCAAACGACAGTTTCTCACGTAGGGAAATGTGTTCAGTCTGTAGCTGTTTTTATTTGGCAGAACTGAGTGCCTGTTGTGAACCAAATGTTAAAAAGAAATCCAGAATAAGTCGAGGAATGTAAACGTAAAGTGGAGCATTTCAATGTTTAGTTATTGGGATTGTTTAACTCACAAACAAGGTTTGCATATAAATAGCTGTTCATTCTGAATATAAAAGCACAATATCTAGATTATTACTAATTCTTTGCCTACCATTTGTCTGCTTTAACACATTTGCTGAGATAAATGGGAAAGATGACCTGTCATTCATGGTTCTGACCTTCACTGAAGATGTCCATGATTGGTTCTTCCATGTAAATAAAAGTGATTGAACTGTTCCTCCCAAATAATATGATGCCGTTTCTTTGTTTTCATAGTACATATACACACACAGATAGCTCCTTGTCTTTAGATTCAGAGGAAAACTGCACATTGTTCATTTGTGCAATATCAGATTGTGGTGGTGTATTGCCTTTGAGCAGAAAATCCTCAGTGTGAATGCCAGCGTGAGTTCGTCATTGGTCACCCAACGTACACTTCTCTCTTACACACTGACCAGGACTATTGACCCCTGACCCCTGACCCCTGACAGCTGTGGTTGGATTCACATTGACACAAAAATAGAAACATCCATGTCACACACTTAGACCGGGAGAAAAAGTAGGAGCAGAAGAAGGGGATAGGAAGATACTGAATAGATAATAATTTACATGAAGGCAGTATATACATAATACATATTACCCAAACGTAATGCCTTTTACACAGTTCTCTCAAACTTTTCACTCAGATTCTAAACTCATTCAGAACGATATACAGGGATATTCTCAGCCTTCTGTAAATTGTTCTGGTTTGTAAGTGATGGCCTCTGCCTCCATTGGGCTGATTCCATTTAAAGTGTCTTCATTTAAAGTGGAACTCAAAAAGTCCACCAATAAGTGTGTGTATATATACTGTACATATATCAGATAAATAAAATAATGGTAACACACACACACACACACATATACACACACACACGCACACGCACGCGCACACACACACACACACACACACACACACACACTTATTAAGTGTCTGACAGTGGTAGTTTTCCACAGCAGCAGCAGGTGATCAGGTGCATCACCTGCTAATCCTTTTATGGCTCTGACACATACACCAGCAGCTGCTGGAAGCTCGCGGCCTCTGATTGGCTGACGCGCTGAGCGCCTGCGCGGTATGATTGGCTGGCGCGGGTGGAGCGCGTAGACGGAGCGGAAAAGAGCGAGTACGCGCCTGCGTGTGCTGTGACGCGGTACGACGCGGCTGGGTATAAAGAGGAGCCGCTCGCAGTCTCATTGAATGAAGTTGTAGGAAGAGACGCAGACTTCCATTCTTCATCTCTTTGGAGAGTTGGAACTGAGGGATTCTCATCCTGCAGCTTTGATCGACAGCTCTCCCGAAGACCATTTTTCAGCTGACGTTGAACAACTCTGTCCAGAAATAACGAAAAGATGAGATATATCATAGGAATTGGCGGGTAAGTCAAAGTTCTGTTCATTTTTTAATCAAACAGCGTCATGATTGCGAATGCTTTTTAATGTGTCTTCAAATGTACCACAACTAGGATACCACCGTGTTGCGGCCACGTGGTTTGTATGAGGCACATTATATCAATAGACCTGATTTTTAAGAAACGCTCTCAATGAAGATCCGATTCCTGCTGGTATCTTACATTCAACTGGTAGTTCGGCTATTGTCGTTACAATGATCTACCTTTAGTTAGAACTTTTTCCGCATGCGTTATCAGCTGCCCGCCAGAAAGTGACATATCCGGGTCGTTAAGCCGGGTCAGAGCGCGGTGGAGTCGTGCCCGGTTAAAGGGGTTGTTGTTATAAATCGAGCGGGACATTTGAAAATCCCCCGCGAGAGTCTGTTCAAAAGTGGAGGGAGAGTTGATCCCGTGTGTTGTCCTCCACCATCTACAGATCCATGATATCATCAGACTGTTTATATATAAGCCTTTAAGTATTTAAAGATGACCCACGGGTTTTTTTTAAATATATTTAGTTTAAACAACAGGTGGCTGTTCGGTCACAGTAATGTGTATTTTTTTTTGTTCCAGCTCTGGCTCATCACTTAAAGCAATCCCAGTCAATTTTTACATTTAAGCCTGTTTACTTTTTTGGGTGTTAATGATTTGATTTAATTCAATGCGATTGTCTGCACCAAATGCTTAAAACATAACAAATAAACTTTCTTAAACTAATGTAAAAATGGCAATAGATTTTGTTGTGGATAATATACATATTTTTGATTTTTGTTTACAGAGTCACTAACGGTGGCAAAACCACCCTGACTAATAAGTTGATCAAGAACTTGCCCAACTGCTGTGTTGTGCACCAAGATGACTTCTTCAAGGTGAGTTTAGTAGATGGATAGTTTGTTTTATTCTTCGTATCGCTTGCCCCCCCCCCCCCCCCCCGCCTTTCCCCCCCCCCCCCCCCCCCCCCGCCTTTTTTTTCTTCTTCAGTAAACACAGCATTGCATGTAAGGAGAGAAGTGTCCCGCCCCCACACTCTGCTCCGCACTGTTCATATGGAAATGGCTATGGTGTCTATGCAGAGTAGTTCCTCTTAGCTGGTTTTGCTTCCAGCCTTTCCTCTCGACCGTATCCAAAGAATTTCTCAAGTCCTTTTCCTTATATAGAGTTTTGTACGCATTCTTAAACCAATTCACTTTGCATGACTTCACCCTTGTCCTTTACTTCTATTGTGAAAGGTGAGCACTTTTCTTTTTAACCCATTTTTATATTATATATTAATATGTGTATATCGCTTGCTTTATTCAGGCCTATCCCTGTCCTTCTTGCCTTCTTCCCCCCCCCCCTCGAATGTGTGCGTCGGTTTGGTTTAACTCTGGCATGCGAGTGGGGTCTGCAAGTGTTCCGAGCTGTGAGGTTGCAGCAATGTTTTATTGGTGACTGTTATTTCAGAAACCCGATCAGATAGAAGTCGGGAAGGACGGCTTTAGACAATGGGATGGTAAGACTTCACTGAAGACTGCCAGTCACTCATTGTTTACCTTATATTCACACACCTATCCCCCTTTAAGGTAACATAGCCCCAGTCTCTTAGACTACATTCATTTTAGTAACTCAACATTCACACCATAAAATCAACATAAGGTGACAATAACCTCCAGAAACACAGAGACAACAAACCCATTCCCCACAACATTTTACATTCTCCGCTTGTCTCTGTTCTGAACTTCTATTTTTTCTTTCTCCCTTTTTTTAAATATCAATCTTACTCTACAGTGATCACAGCTATGGATATGGAGGCCATGACCAACACGGTGAAAGGCTGGATGGAGAACCCAGTGAAGTTTGCCCGTTCTCATGGTGTCACTCTGTCCGCCGCCTCCGACGTGGCCAACCCCGACCATCAGATCCACATCCTGATCGTGGAGGGCTTCCTGCTCTACAACTACGCGTAAGCTCATTTAATTATAGACTGCGTGTGCTTTCACTTAATATAATTCCACTAAATTCTCAGTGACGGGTAAAGTGACATCTTGTCCCGGGCATATACAGAAAATTACTTGACTTGCTGGTATGTTTATGTCCCGTCACATGCTAATTTTGCACGTTTGCCATTGGTAGATGCACATTGAGCTCTGCATGTAGACTTGGGCAGGTCTCTGCAATTAGAGATAAGGGGTTCAGCAGAAACGGGCCCACTGAGATGTCCTTGAAGCTGGGTGCTGGGTGATTGACACTGAGCACTAGGGGTGAATTTCAAGTGTGCTGCAGAGAGACAGATTAGACACTTATCCGTTTAGTTTAAAGATTCACCTTGTTCATTTTCCCATCTAGGCCCCTGCTGGATGTGTTCAACAAGAGCTTTTACATAACAATTCCCTATGAGGAGTGCAAACGCAGGAGAAGGTGAGTTAATAAAAAAAAAAAGGTTCAGTCATGTTATGTCTTTATAAGCACGCTCAGTTTTTCAAACTGTATGTTTATTATTTTCAGTACGAGGCAGTACACTGTCCCCGACCCTCCCGGCTTGTTTGATGGCCACGTGTGGCCCATGTACCAAAAGCACAGGAGAGAGATGGAGGAATGTGGCTTAAATATTGGTACGTGATATCTGTGGTGGTTTTTAATCTGAAGTATACTTGTTTTTTTTTAATAATGGGTTGTTTTGTAAGAAAAACAAAAAACATCTGATCACTCCTCATCTGTTGCAGAGTACTTGGATGGTTTGAAAACCAAAGAGGAGATCTACAACCAGGTGTATGAAGACATTCAGAACAACCTGCTCAATCGTTTATAGGTGAGAGGTCGCTCACTTTTCATAATGGAGACTCTTAACCTCTTATAAAGTCCTATGGTTATGGAAGAGAGTGGGGCATTTTTGAATAGAAAATCTGTTGAAACCTTGTTTGTATTGTCTAACCTTTTTTTTCTTGTTTCTTGCAGCAGGAAGACTCCTCCATCTTTGTACAGTATTTGTAAATAGTGCCAAGGATTATTATATATTTTTTTCCTGATGTTTATTCTAATGTTTTGTTTTTTTTTGTATATAGAGCAGATCAATGTTAACTTATCAGTCTTTTTTTCTTTTTTTTCTTAAATCATCTTCAGGTAGTCAATATTTGTGTTTCGTGAAAAGGTGTTTGTTGTACTGATATGTTAACTTTAAATCACTGATTTGTACTGGGCCTGTCTGCCAATTAAACTCTCCTACGAATAAATGCAGTAGTTGCAGTTTGCTCATACGGTACATCGCCGTTTGTTTTGTCTCTCGTCGCCCATATGATTAGCAGCAGACCCCAAGTTGTGTGGAGCGCGAAGGAGTGGATTTTGCTCAACCTTAAAGAGACGTAACCATTTTTTTAAAGTTAGTCTTTTTTCAAGGGGTTTAGATAAAGTTGTTCCGTTTCCAGTGAACCAACAACCTCGCACTCTTAACTGGTGTGAAATTTTGTTGAGCTTGGAATCCTTTTCCAGTCACTTGAGAGAGATATTCGAAACAATCAAAATGTATATCTGTTCTGGGGCTTTTTCAACTCTTGCCCTCACTTGCCTCAAGTAGATGCCCGAGTTACTGATAGACTATTCAAAGGATTTAGGTGATTGGTTCTGAATTTACAGCACATGAGGACCAAGGCACGCGCTGATATCACCTATGTTCCTCCACATACGTGAATGGGCCAGTATAATTACTCATTTCCCCCTGGGGTAATGCATCATCATTATCCCAGTGTAGATCTTCGGCCTGGCATGCCACAGCTAAATAAAGACCTGGTCAGGTGGGTGTGTTTATTTTAAGGGTCTTCAATTCCCAAGTGGATGGGAGTCCAGTAATATTTTCAGTAAGAGGAACAAAGCCGCACCCGTCTCGGCTTCACGTGTGTTTGCATAGTTGTTGGATATGACCCTTAAGGATGTGACCGACTCAGAGGCGATTTGTGTTCGGAACGCGAATCAAAACGCTGCCACTGGATCGTGGAAATCAAAATGTCACAAAGTACAGCTCCCATTCTCTCGTTTTAAAACGCCAAGCTATGTACACCATTCAAATCAATCAAACGTTAAAATTCAAATTGAGACCCAGGACGGGAAAAACTCAAGTTACACATTAATAGACAGTGACCTCAGTGTTTATCTGAGGAGCATGTGAGCTTGTAATGTAAATGTCCAGTGGGGCTTTAATTGCACATCATTTAATTTAAAGTATGGGCAACATTTTACAAATAGTAAAAGTTAGATGTAACAATCTCACTGTTCCCATGTTTGGCTGGCATCTTTTACAGCCACAACTAGTATTGCCGTGAGTCCCTTTCCTCAGCTGTAGCTACACGTACTCTGTCACATGCGTGTCATGTGGAGCAGAGTGACAAGGTGATCGCTGTGGCGCTCTTAACAGCTGGACGTGGACTGTGACCGCACTGGGCCTGGACTCCCGGTGCTAAAAATGACGGCAGTGTGCGCGACGAATGAGAAACCAGGCACTCGGGAGAACGTGTGTTCAACGGGGACAAAAACGCAAAGCAGCTCAGCAGTGTTCCAAGTAGGCAACAGATTAAAGATTGCTGCCTACTTGGAACACTCCTGGTGATGCCATGACCTGGATGACTGAGAAACCATCACGGACAACACAAACCAGAGAGTTTCGGAGAACGCAATGTTATACACCACCATTACATTCCCTCCATGGTGATGCACGCAAACCAAACACCATCGTATCCGGAAGCTTTACACGCGGTTCCCCCGCGGGCAAACAGAGCAGTGTGAAACAGTGGCTTGGTTATTCCATGCTGTGGTACAGTGAAGGGGAACCATTGAGAGAACAAATCCAGTCTAGACATTTTCCTGGACAAACTTGACCTCGGCGCGCACACAACGCTCGGGTCCTACTGTGTTTTTAGGAGGTTGGTCTTGAGACCGATTCCTTTGTACACACATTCAGAACATCGCAGCACAGGTTTAAGTAGATGTACGTGCGACGAGCCATCCCATTGTTTATTTTTATATCTCCTAAATGCCTTTTATGGGTGAATAGGGTGCTATGATGGTCACGATGAGGACATTCCCACTCAAGGTGTATCAATACTGTGGGGTCAAAGTGTCAAAGTGTTTCAAATGTTTTAAAGCATGTTTTCATATAAACACTAAATCGTCAGCCGGGGGGAGGTCTCTTTCTTTTTTATTTGGAACATCACTAAGTACATTGACAAGTATTGTTCTGAATAATACTCTAAACATTCTCTTCATCCTGCCTCCTTAAATCCAAAGAAATTGTATTGTAAAGGTAAGCCATTGTTCTCAGACGGTGTCCGACACATTCTGTGGGTCGCCTGTGCCAGGAGAGGTGGAGGTTTAAATCATCTATGTCAGAGAGTAAGAGAAGGAGGAGTGTCACTGGCTGAAGGATCCTTAACCACCCGACACGCTGTCGGAATGACAGCCATCCGGTTCCATCCCGCCCGATCCAACTAGACCTGGATCTTGTGACTGGACTCAGACACACACACACGCGCACACACCTACGCACATGGTCCCACTCCCCTACTCCTGTTTCTCTCACTCACTCAGGGATTTATACTCATTCATTGTTGAAAGGTTCTGAGTGCCTGTCAGGCTGTGCGGATATATTTTGGGGTTGGGGGTGTGGGAGGGTTTGTAGGGCTAGTGGAAGGTCTTAAACAATCCAACTTCCTCTAATCCCCAGTGTGCTGGCTGTCTTTGTCACAGCACACTCGGGACTTGGCACGTCCACGCCAGGGACAGTTGTAGTGGCGGAGGATGCGTGGGACGACCTCTCACCTAGTTGAGAGCAGGTAACAGTTTCTTCATTACACGGATACGTGTTGGCCGACAAATAAAGGCCTGTATGGCAATGTGAATGATGGTTTCAACACCACTCAAGATATTTCAAGCACAATCCAAGGCATGGCTATGGTGACGACAGTATAGGTAAATATAAATAAATAATAATAAATACATATTTTCAACAAATGTATTGTATTGGTTCAAAAATAAATACTAATATGGACTGTCTGAAAGTCACCAAATTAAAGTGATTAAAGTGAGGATGAACTGTGATCTCAGCTGAACAGGTCACCTGTTAAAAGTCTCAAGACTCAATATAAATTAAATGGCATCGACAAACTGTGGATCTACCGCCATCCTGTGGTGAAGAGTCAGTACTGTACAAGGACGTTTCATTCCAGGCATATACTAACACATTGGTCATTGAGATTTCAGTCAAATTCTACAGAATATCCTTTAAACGCAACTCATTCTAATGCAGTTGAGGGAATTCAGTGGGCTAACCAATAGAACCAGCAGCCAATGAATTCAAATTTTTATTTAGGAAAAGGTCATTTTTCTGGTGAATCTGAAATAACTGTGACCAGATCCATATTAGATATCTATCGTGGTTGCCAACAAAGTTATCTTTGCTGTGACTGGGGCTGCGGCTGGGCGGATTATTTGCTCACACACTCCCGGCGATGCTGTGCGCAGCTGCGTGACGGAGACGAGTGAATGAAAACCACCTCATCACACATGTCAACTCCAATGTTGCTCGTAAGTGACTCGTCTCGACACCGGACCCCCTTCCCATAGAGACACAGTCATTCTCAACCATGGAGAAGTTTGCGTTTCTGTTGCTCTTCCTATCCCATGCCCTGGTGCGTTTGGGTACCTGTCAGCAACACTTGCGCACGCGTGCCGGACCTTGGAGACACCGGATCCAGTGGGAGAATAACGGTCAGCTGTACAGTTTGCTGAGCACGGGGACTCAATATCGCTCCCCGGCACAGAATGGGGGACACACACAGCTTTTACTCACAACTAAGAACAGTTTCAACCGAGTGAGTCCTCTTGTTGCCCCCAGTAGAGCCAGCAGAATCCGATCTGGATACCCCGCGGAAGCGGTCAGGGTGCTTTCTCTCCAAAACGATCACAATCTAATAGATGCGTCTTTCCTTGGTGCTGATGCGGGTCAGTATGTAATCGCCACGGGACGACCAGGGGCACCCGGTCAGTCGCCACGGCGCATTGTCTCTACGAGGGAGAGAGGGAGACCTGTCGTGGGACACCGTCCGCAACAGGCTCTGTCGAACAGGAGCACAGTCACCCAGGAGTTCTCCGGCAGCGGAGTACCCCGAGGTGGCCGGAGCGCAGCTGGAGATTACGCACAACAGGCACCGGCCTTCCCCCCCAGTCGAGGAGGCCGGATCGGATCCGACAACTCGGATTCAACAGCCCGATCAGGCGCCTCCTCCCGACCCGTCGCCGTGGCCGAGGACAGCGGGGACGCCCGTGGCGTCCATCGGCAAACCAGCGCGAGCGACGCGCGCGCTGCGCACCGACTGCGCACACTGTCGGACGCTTCTCCCACGGCTCCGTCCAGCAACTCCGTGGAGATACACTTCCCTCGTCCGAGGCCGGACCAAACACCCACCACAGATACCAGCGACCCACGGGATCCACACAGCATCCACCACAGGAACTCGGTTTTCTACGACGTGTACATGCCAGACCGCAGGAACAGGATCTCTGCGCGTCCTCCACCTGGAACCGGCTACGGCACCGGGTTCTTTCACCATGGTGAGGCACAATGAGATAATCAGAGTTTCAACAGAACCATAATACTACTAACACTAATGGACGGTATATTTCTTATTTCTTCAAGTTATAACTTCACTCCATGCTCAATTTTTACACTTACAAATAAACTAAGAGTACTAGCAGTAGTATAGGCAAAACTAGTCAGTGTCAAATCATATTCATGATGTAGACATGTTTCTTTCTGCAGGTCTCCCTGACCTGGTTCCCGATCCTTATTACATCCAAGCTGCTTCTTACATCCAGAGAGTGCAGATGTACGCACTTCGCTGTGCTGCAGAAGAGAACTGCCTGTCCAGGTGCACTTTTATATTTACACAGCATTCATCTGTCAGAAGAGCAATCTGTAATACAAAAAAAGATTTGTGAAATCAATCAATAATGGTGTCGGTTGGTACAGTACTCTGTGGTATGGCATTTCCAAATGCAGCAGGTTACTACAGTGCAGTAAATTATATTAAAAAATAAAATAATACCAATAGACACAAATAATAATAATAAAACAAAACAAAACAGGAAAACATTCCGATTTTCCTTTGAAGCTGCCACTTTGGGATGCGTGTTGGCCTGTGTCCTGTTTGGACACTGCCGCAGAGTGACAGAGTGGCTGGACAGAAATCTGGCAACGGCCTGAGATCCTCTCCTCTGATCTGAGCAGCCACTTCGCCAAGTAAAATAAGCTTTAAAATGAGAGGCAAAGGATTCCTGAGGTGGAAGCACAAACTGGTGAGGCAAGACCAGAAACCACCTGGGTCACTTTGACAGTAAATCACTTTATGTCTAACGGTCAGACTTTCACACCGACGGTAACGATGATGTAAAGATCCTACGAACAGAGAGGCAACACGGGCGAACCCTGGCTGGGGACGAAGACACCTGAGCTAAACTGGCCCAATTTATTTCTTTTTTCTTACTTCAGGTCTGCGTATCAACCAAGCGTGAGCGACCTGGACTACAGAGTCCTGCTGCGGTTTCCCCAGCGAGTGAAGAACCAAGGAACAACAGACTTCCTGCCAGTGAAGCCCAGGCATGAATGGGAATGGCACAGCTGTCACCAGTGAGTTTAAACACCTTTGTATTGTGACCATTAAAGTGTGTTCCGTTTGTTTAGATGAGAGAAAATAGGTCAGGGTAAAACTCTATTCACACTGTTTCTTGCCACATTAATACCTTTAATTGTTGCTCACCAAACCACCACAGAAGACCAAGATGCCAATGCGGATGCACCTCTGTCTTTTGCCAGGCATTACCACAGCATGGAGGCCTTCAGTAACTACGACCTGCTGGACGTCTCCACTGAACAGAAAGTGGCCGAGGGACACAAGGCCAGCTTCTGTCTGGAGGACACGTCATGTGACCCGGGAGTAAGACGGCGCTTCGCCTGCACTGCACACACACAGGTTGGTTGGTTGTTGCATTTCTGGGTCGCTGACATTCAGGAAATACGCATGAACTCTCCTCTCAAGCCAAAAGAAGGGTAATAAGCTCCGTCTGGATTTCTATCAGGGGCTGGGTCCTGGTTGCTATGATACGTATCACGCAAACATCGACTGCCAGTGGATCGACGTCACCGACGTACCACCAGGAAACTACATACTCAAGGTGAGGCGGGGGTCGAAGCCTTGGGAACAGGGCATGCATGGAGGAATGAAATCGATATTTTACATTTCAATGCTTTTTCCGCTATTATTTAGGTGACAGTGAATCCCTCTCGGCTGGTAAAGGAGTCGGATTTTTCCAACAACGAGCTTCGCTGCGACATCAGCTACACCGGAATGTACGTTCAGGCAACAAACTGCAGGATCACTCGGTGAGTGAGAGACCGACAGTGTCCCCAGTCCTGAATAACTGCGGTCAGGGCCACAAATAAAAGCACATCACTGATGTGTGCTTGTTTCGACAGGAGCTGACCTGACCGAAGACAAGAGAGAAAATCCATATTTAATACCATATTGTTGCTCTCTGTGTGCAGCTGCTTCTTAGTAGTGCAGCTGTTTCCGCTGAAATGTTCACCATCTTTATTAGTGTCTATTTATGCATTTTAGCATTATTCATAAACCATAACCAAAAACAGGCCTTCAATTCTATCATTTGGACTACATGGCTGAATTGGTGCTTAGTTCAAATGAAAACGTGGTGTTCTTCTACCCCGATATTTAACAGCATTTGTGTGTATGTATTGTGCAATGTATAAGTGCTATTACATGAAAAAGCTGTTTTCTAATGTATGTATGACAAGCAGTGATTCTGATTATACTATCCTAGCAAAGTATCAGTGGAAATGTGGAGTTTGTTAGTATTTTAAGCCTAAAGGGATTCGATTGCTTGACAGGTTTAATGCGTTTTTATAATATTTCATAATAAAGTTTGTTTTTCATTTTTTGAAACGAAAGTACCACAGAAGGCTGATGCTCTGCCCTCTTGACTGGGCCTCTATTGAAAAATAACCAGAGCCGAGAGCCTTTGCAGTGTGGAGTGGCAATTTCTAAAACGCTTTTGGAATAACACTCATTAGGCATCTGTGTGACAATTATTGCAGTTTGCATGTTTATGTCACTCGGGCAATAGCAGCAGAAGACATACAGCCTCACACCATGAGCCTGCTGTTGTTTTTCATGTTGCGTCACAGCCGATGAGTGATTGGGAAAACATTTATTCACCTGGCAGTGACTCCAAATGAGGCGTCTGGGAATGCTTCGCTCCGTTTACACTTTGTCACCAGATTTATACTGGGTGACTGGTATGTGGACATGTATTAATAATCCCCACGACTATTTTATTTTAATCACAATTCATCCTTTTCGCAGCAGTGCCGTTTGCTGCCCAGTGCAAATACATCACCTCACAGTCTTCCGATGTTAAATATTGACAAGAGGTGTTTGACTGTGTTGGACACTTAGGGTGTGTCTCAGCAACACGTTTCTCTTTCCTCTGAATACGATGTCCAACCATTCCTGGTGAAGAGGCAGGAACTGCTCTAAATCATTCCGCAAAGTGAACCTGCAAGGTTATGACTGTTGTCCCCATCACATATAAGAGGAGATTAATGTCTCGACACCAAAAATATAAAGTAAAAGATTTCCGCCACTTCTGCTTATTCTCTCTACTCCAGTGCATCTTCTGTTACCGTACTGTGAACACTGTGCTGCACACACACGGCTGTAACTACAAACACACACTCATGCGCACCATGCTACACAGAGGACACACGTATCCTCTTCACTCTTGTGATAATTCTAATTTGTTGGTGTATTAAAAAAAAAATCAGAGATGAACTGAACTGGGTTGACATGCATTATTTTCCATCTCTACTTTGATAAAGGCACATGGATGGAAAAGAAGAGAGAGCAACAGATATTAAACTGAAATCTCAGTGCAAGACATACAGTATACCGCCTTATACAAATCCCCAGATTTCCCTCATCCTCTTATCCAAACACGGCCCCTCTGTCGAACCCTCACCAAGCTTGGTCAGAAAGCACCTGGAGGTGAGCCCCCTGGTGTGAATCGGAGTGTGACAGAGGGTCAGGTCAGAGTGCTGTTTGCTCAGCGCAGCTACGCCTGTGGGGCGTGCAGGACGAGGGAGAGCTGCCCCTGTGGAGAATGACAGGGAGGAGAGAAATTCCACAGATCCACAGACGGCCAGGGAAACCGGACCGCAAACTGCTGACATCAGCAGCACCACCACGGCTAGAGCATCCTTATCACGGTGCTGAGCGTCTGTGAGGCTGTGCCCAACAGGCCCGTCTGTCTGAGACTTCCAGTCAACAAGCGTCAGAGCCAACCGGCTAGACTGCAGGGACACAGGACGCTATCCAGTTTGTCAGTTGCACAGACAAACTGTCGATAAATGAGCTGTTGACTAAGTTCATGATTTAGTCACTCACTTTAGTTTCTTTTCACACGGCCTGGTGATGAGCATAGAGTTCAGCTATGGGAGCTCAGTACGATAATTGAACTGTTTTATATCAATAAGAACTCATCGTGTCCACGAGTGGATGAATAAAATGGAACAATCAACATTTGCCGACAATGACTAATCTGACAATAATGTGACATCACAGTATTAATCAACCAAACAATGAGGTAGAGAGTTAGAGTAATATTTGGATGAGTGAACAGTTGCCCCCCCCCCTCCCCCCACTGGATTCAGTTCTCTAGCAGCTGTTCAACAGTAATAAAAGTGTTAAAACGAGCTATGGTGTATAAAAATCTGCTCATAGGCAACCACAAACACACGGAAGTGTTGCTTTTTAACGCTCTCTGCTGTTTGTGTAAAGTCTGGCTGGAGCAGGAGATGGATCATCACTGAGATGATTGGTGGCCACATCCGTGCTGATGTTCTGTTCATGGTCTGCGTTTACTTTTTTGGAGAACTGATGGGTCTATTTCAAAGAGAAGAGACTATTTCTGCAAACCCGGTGGAAATGACTGATCATTTTCTCTCCTCTTGGTATTACCCAGCTGAGCCCCCCCCAACATCCTGAGAGAGGAAACAATGTTTACCTGGGCAGGACAGTGACTCCGAGTCAAACCATTTACACATCATTACACTCCCGACAGCAAAGAATATGTGCCCGATTGGTCACTGCACTTTCCCCTCCAGACGCTGCTATGCAAATAACGCTTCAGGTCTCAGTAAATGCATGCCGTTTCTAATCCTGTTATTGTATAATATTTGAGAAGTGGGCTTGGACAGGGAGGTCTGGATGCGGGGGAGGAGAGGAGTGATGGGGCAGACAGCTTATTCAGCTGGAACACTACAGTTGGTTTGGGTCGGAAATTTGGGTTTGGACATCCAAATTGTTTTATGATTTTTTTTTTTTTTACACACACGAGTGTCTGACAATGTTAGGGGCCTCCTCTCGTCACACACATGTAGTATGTACTATGGCTCCAGACACGCACATAAAAAAAACACACAAACATACGGAAGCAGACATGAGACTCCAGGTCTCTCCCGTAACACAAAATGTTTACGGGAGACTGCGCGCAGCAAAAATGTTTGTGTAGATGTTCATATTTGCAGTATTATGCTATGTACTACAACAAAAAGGATGAAGAAATTCTTCATTCTTCATAAAGGATAACTTAACATCTAGTTTATTTATGTATTAAGTGAATTACTTTAATTGTAAACCAACAACTTCTGGTGGCCACTCTCACTCAAAATGAAATGGCTACCACAGGCTGGTACAGGGACATGAAAAATTAAACCTAACACAATGTAGAGTCACTTCGCAGCTATATTACTCTGTTGAGTGTTACATAAGTTACACAATGTTGAGAAGCATCCCAACCCTTACCCGTCCAAAAAGATAGCTAACTAGTCTATCTAGGCTTCAGTGGCTTCCTCTCAGAAAAACAACCCCCCCCCCCCCCCCCCCCCCCCACACACACACACACACACACACACACACATCCACCAACTTACCTTAGCTACATAAGAGACCGGAAGAACAGGGACACATACGGCTGTAACACCGGCAGCGTGTACACATACACACAGTATAATATCAAGTTGTAAAGGGGCGACACCGTGTGACCAGTGATGTAAATGTTAGATTCGGTTGAACTGTTGGGGCAACAACTCACCTCCTACGTTCCTCAAATTCAACCAAAATAATACAACTTGTGATTAAACAAAGCCAGGGGCGACTACAAAAAGCACATGTCGGTAACAGACCACACGTGTAACTTTGACGTCGGACTGTCATCTACGGCATTTGTGTGTGTCTCGGTTGGTGACGTAGACGGTGACGACATTCTCAGTGGACGGGACAGCGAGGAACCGGAGCGTCCAGCTTGCCAAGCCAGTACACCACCATCATCATCATCTATCTATCAATTAATCTATCACCAGCAGTCAGAGACAGACATCAGGAAGACATGGCGACTCAAACCTATTCCATTCTTCTGCACGTTGTGATGCTCTGTGTGGCCGCCTCGGTGATGGCGTCTTCTGAGCGGACGAACACGGTGGAGTTTAACGTTAAACCTGGAGGAGTGGAGTACACGTTCACAGAGGGGATCGTAAGTGGCACTTTGAAGTGTCGTCACAATTTCCACTCCATTGACGAATAACTATTCACTCTTTCAGCAGCTGCGGCGTTGCTCCTTCTAAGGTTAATCTTCGTTAAGTCGAATATTGTCAACAATCAACGTGTGTGTTGTTCTTAGTCCGTTGCCGATTATTCGAAGATTATTAACCACAGCAAACGTATTGTGTGGTGAGCTTTGACCCAGACGTGTGTCTCTGCCATTAAGGTGTTGCACAGTTTATACATTTGACAGTTTCCAACAAACAATTGATAAAAACTACATTCATCAAAGTTGCAGGGTGATGACGTTGCAGCCTGTGAGAGGCTGACACGTGGATGCCACATCCGTGGCGCTGATTGGCTGAGAGAGCATGAGTGGAATTTGCTGCCATAGTTTGACACACTTATTTTTGACAGTCAATCATTAATTTATATTTATCTCTATTCATTTAATATGAATTATTCTTAATGGTTGGCTAGAAATGATAAATGTCCATCTTAATGGGCCCATTCACACCAGATGTTTTGACACAGTTGATATATTAACATTAATGGTGCTTCTCAGAACTGCAAGGTGAAAGCCATTATTGTCCTACTACTCGCCATAATGATATTCAGATAAATGTATCTTTAAAATGACATAACACGTTTTACATTTATATGCCAAACTTTTTTTTAATTTATTTTTATTTTTTCACACAGCTTAGCAGCTGGCACATGCAAGTTAAATGAGATCAGCTGATGACTGGTTTCAATATTAATTAAACTGTTGGGTATCTTTTCACTTTCATGAAATATCATTTAGTCTATAAAATGGGACAACTTCAGTCAAAGGTGACCAAAGTCCTCAACCCATATGTATAAAAATGCAGATATTTTATCCTTAAAAACAGCTGAGAGATTGAACTTGCAAATTATAATCAACAATTGCTTTTCTCAGGGACATGTGGAAATAAATTAATATTCCGATTTACATGTGTGGCATAAGTTAAGAGTAGATCAATAATACTTGTATTAATTGTTACTGAATTGCCTGTCAAAGAAACTGAATAGTGACTATGATCTTTGCGCCAACTACCACATTGATTCTTTTATTACAGGGAGAATATGAATGCTCATTCACCTATGCTTCACAAGGGGGAACCAATGAGGTGAGTTTCTCTCACTGTCTGCCTCTTTCTGTTCCATCGTATTATTAACTTTAAATGAGAAGATGTTTAAAGCTAAATTATTTCTCCTGTATTTATGCCAAACAGCAATGGCTGATGAGTGTTGGCCTATCCGATGAGGACACACTGTTTTCCTGCTCCGTGTGGAGGTGAGACACGCACATACACACACCCACACAACGCCCACAGTCCTGTCTGTCTTGAGACTCTTCCTCAGCTCAGTGACCCTAATGCTGACTCTGCCTTCAGTGAGATTCTGCCCCATCTGTTTCCCTCCGTTCGGTTTCTTTGATTTCAGTTTTCTGTGACAGTTGCAGCATTATAAAAAGGAAAAATAAACCACGCCTTAAGCATATTCAAGGTGATTTCATAAGGGGATGACTGTATGCAAATGACTCAAAGTTGGCTACACATATTTCTCCCCCTCTTTTTCCAGGCCTCAGGGGAAATCATACCTCTTTTTCACTCAGTTCAAAGCTGAACTAAAGGGAACCAAAATTGAATATGCCAACGCCTATGTAAGTATAAAGGAACACTGGCACTGTATATGCAAATATCACTTTGCCCCGTTCCTATGAATTTGTTTTTCATGTTGACCCGTCCTGAACCTTCAGCAGCGTATCATTTTGGGTAACCAACTTGGAATAAATGATTCAAGTTATCCAACCAATATAGGAGTCAAGGTAACCACATGCAATTTGGCGTGCGTAGGATGCAAGGCAGGAGACGTTTCCGTGTTGGTACTTGATCGATAAGCAGTATGGATAACGGATGGATAAAGGAAAGGTTGTACGTTCTAAGTCGAGGCGTTAGATATTCCCACAGATGGAATTTGCAACTTCACCACTTGGTATCACTAAATGCTACACCGTGAGCCATCATCAGCTGTGAGACGGCGCAGTGCCGACTGGACTGTGAAGGCCTGAATGAAGCACGCTGGCACCTGCACTTTAGATCTGTCCATATGCTTCACAACACGACCCCTCATCTCACACATGTCGCCCCTGGAAACCCATCGTGTCTTCCCCATGTCCCCGTGAGGATAGTTTGCGTAACACCGACTCAGACCATCTTTCGCAGACCAACACAAACGGAGCAGTTCAGAGTAATACAAAAAAAGAAACATTTATTTGTCCAGCAAGTCAAACTCCAACGTTGCCATGTCATTGCGCTTAATGTTTCATAGAAGATCACCGTCTGGCCTCTCTGAGCTCAGGCACTCAGCGGAGGACGTGGCCGTCGGGGAAGTGAAGCCCACCTTGGCGCGCCTCCGTCCCGCAGCAAGGACAGTCCTGGCACTCAGTCATTAGCGGGAGCGCATGTTTCAGCCGCTCGCTCTGGCTCCGTGCCCTGCCAATAGAAAAAACAAAGGCACAAAAAGAAAACGACTTCACTAAACGATGGGACAGTAATAACCTGCCTCCCCCCTGCGCAGCAGCTCCTTGACCTTGCCGGCCCGTCCCGCAGCTTATACACAGCACGTCTCTCACCCTGGTTATTTTTCCGTTTTTTCTGCTTGCTCCTCCTCTCCAGTCGCAGACCGCAGGAGCAGGGGGCAGTGACGTGCCTCTGAAGCCCGAGGAATTTACCATAGGGGACTCAACAGGTGAGCAAATCTGTGAACCCCCCCCTGCTTGTGGTGTCAACCTTTCCCTTTCTGCCTCCCTCCCCATCGTCACCAGTTACTCCACGCTCTCCTCCTTAAGCATAGGCGAGTGGGTTTGCCATTTGTCCCTGTAGCGTTATTTGTTGTTATTAATTAAAAACCAAAAAATTGGCAGAAAATCCCTGCAGTATTGCTTTCAGACTGTAATTAGCAAAAAGTCACGCTGGAAAGCGATTTCCGCCATTTTTTAGTTTTTCAAAGTTGTCCAGCCTCTATCACGGGTGGAACTGGACGTGCAGGTCTGAAACCGCTGCCTCTGCAGCTCATGCAGTTAGATGAGGTTGGCTGGGGTCAGGTGCTTTTGCATTGCTCCCAATGTGGGTCCCTGTTTTTTGTGTGCATAATGTTGTCCCTGACGTTTCCTCTCCCCGCTGACCCCCAGTGACCCACAACGATGGAAAGTTCAGCGCCCAGCTCTCCAAGGTGACCGCCATCGGGAGGACACGACACGACGAGCTGTGATTGGACTCCAGCTCGACTCGGCATTGGTCCTTTTGTGACCAATCGGAGGTACTCGGCGGGCTTTGAATCGAACCTCTGTGTTTCAGCGCGGAGGTCAATGAAGGACGGATTAGGGAGAGTTCTTCCTGAGTGCCTGGTGACTGTACATTATTCACATGGTAATATTTTGTTTACCACAGCAGTTCTAAGCTTTTTGGGACAAAAATATACAAAATACAAAATATCCTTGTCAAAATCCCGCCATAAGATAAAGTGCTTTCACATTGTGTTTTAGATTCTGGGGCTCTAAGAACTATCGAGAATAAATCTGACTTGATCCACAAGGGACGTATGTGAATGTATAGGGTATTGGTGCCTGGGCGGGGGGCCAAAACAAAGGGGGGGTGGGGTGGAGGGCGGGGGTGGGGGGGGGGGGGGGGGGGGGGGGGGTTGTTAAGTACAGATAACACATTTAGAGTTGGGAAGGATTTATCCATCTTGTGTAATCCTGAGAGGAAAGTGAGTAATCCCCAATAGCATCATGGCACACACACAAACAATTACATTTTCCTCAATCTCATTCTGTTCTGAGCTTCCGTTGAGAGGACGCCCCGGTCTCGCTCTTGTTTGTCTTCATTTGTTTGGGATCACATTTGAGCCCCCCCACTAAATCACAATCAGCAGTCTTATTTGGGATAGGTTTTTATTCTCCGCTTGATTCTGGCCAGACGCATGCTCTTCTAATTGAGCAAATGGCAGCTACCTCACATGGAATATTGAGAATGACGTACGCTGAAGGTCATGTTCACAGCACATGCGATAAATGAAGATCAGGGGCTATTAAGGTTATAATTATGTTATAGTTATTTAAAAAAAATTAAATTTGGAAATATTAGACGTCAAAGCTGCAAAGATTGTTTTAAATATTTTACACGCAAGACGCGGAACAGAAAGTTCATACATTTAAATTAAATTAAAAGGAATTGTTTTGGACCTGGAGGGCAAAATAATGAAAGAAAAAATCATTAAAATCAATGACACTTTTGAGTTATTATCCTCTCATTACTGACCTGTTGCTGATCTAGAACGTCACATTCTGTTGCTTTTAAGAGAGTCTTCCAATTTTTGCGTAATTGGTGACATTTCAGTGGAGGAAAAAAAAAGAAGAAAAGCCTAGTACCGCGTGTGCACAGACGTTCGGTTCTCAACCTTTAATCCTGCAGTGTCGCATGTGGATCAGCCAGGATATTGTGCGTGTCTCAGAAGAACATCCTTTTTACAGGTCCCCCCCTCGCCTTGCTCCTTTGTAGTGAGTGAGATTACCTTATATCTGATCAAAAACCCCTAGATCCACACAGGTGTGCAGAGGAGGAAGTGTGAAGATTGTTTTCCGCTTTGCGTATTGTGCTGATTCGACTTGGTTTAATTACTTCTCTGAGGTCTGTACCTTGTTTGGTCTCGGTTTGCTTTCTGTTTTCTGTCGTCTGAAGTTAAGGAAGTGCTCAGCGGTGGCGTTTGTGTGTGTCTTGTCACCATTGAGCCTCCATCTGGGGTCTCCACAGGAAATAATCACATCCAGAACCGGGAACGGAAAAAAAAAAAAACAAGACTTTTCTTTCTTTTTTTTTTTGTATGTTTTCCTTTTCTACTTCTCGGTAGTTTATGATTCATGATGAAATGGCACCTGTGTTTAAATAAAGACGTGTTGGCACTGTTCTGAAGATAAATTGGTGTTTTTTACATCCATCATGATCTGATTGAACCGCCCATGGCTTCATTAAAGTGTAAATATGAGAGGCGAAGATAAATCCGAGGGTGCCAGCAAAGAGCCATTAAATATGCCGAGCACTGTCGGAGCTCGGCGAGAGCAAATATGGTCGGAGAACATTTTTATGCCCCCCGTCATATCCGTCCAAAATATCAGCATCACAGTTTTAGCACCAGCACTAATGCGTTCCTAATTTAAACTCCGTTCGCTTGCAGCATAGGAATAAGCCAGGTTTTCGGCATACAAAGATTTCCAATGAAACCTTATATTATAACGAGCATAATGACTCATTGGCTTGAAAAAGTATTCCGCCAGCGGCGCTCAATTAAACGAACATTGTCCTCAGATAAATGTTTGCACGAGATAATGCGCCTCCATTGTTTCTCCTTAATTTCTGGGGGGGGGGGATGGCTTTGCAGGGAGGATCTACCAAATCCAGAGCTTTTTATATACGGTCTGTGATCCGGAGGCACATATGGGAATGCACAGAGCGGTGATCTTTGTGGGCTTACAGAGATATAGAGTCCGCAGGGATTTATTCCATCTTATGTTAAGCCGAGAGCAAATCAGTATTCCTGATTGTCCTCAAATTGGCATCAGCGCTTTTAAAATCCATCACGCTACGTGCAATTTGAGCGCAGTGGTTTTAAAGGCGAGACGTGGCCTCGGACGGGGCGGTGAAGCTTCCGAATTGAACGTGGAGGAAAATCCCGACGCTGTGCAGCGGCAATCGACGGAGCTGAGTTCCAGTAGGATGGCGACACGTTGTGTGCGAAACACCCACAGCCCTCCTGCTTGTGATTAAAGCATCTCACAGCGAAGCTGCGACTATTCCAGCCTCTTGTTTGCACTTCTGCAGCCTTGGGGGTGGCTGAGGGGGGGTTGGGAAACAAAATTGACACTTCAGTTCTCTGGATGTTTTTTTTTTTATTTTTCCTTCCATTGAGTAATCGCTCTCCGCGGCACAATGGTTATTTATTTTTTTTTTCCATCAGCTCAGCCTGTCTCTGAGCTTCCTCTACGCCGTCATCTCAACCCTGAACGCATTCCACCGCTGTTTACCATCAGGTACGCCTACAAGGATGTTTACTCATTGTCTACCCCACCGCACGGCCATTAGGGAGACCTATATACGCCGGATGCCGCAGAGCACAGAACCAGTTTCTAATTTGATCAAAAACTATTCATCATGCCTGCAACGTACAGCAGGTCGGTCCGAGACTGCGCTAAGAAAATATGGGATGGATTTCCATGGTAGTTTATTGCAAAACACTGACCTGGCACTTCGATTGCCAGACTTTTCCTGTTTTATAACAGCTCCTTCATCTTTTGGGGTTCGGGAGGTTCCCCTGGATTTCCTGTTGCGTTCCTTATCTCGTGACCCGGCATCACAAACAAAATCATTTGCTTGGCTCAGTTATCCGACCGTTGCCCTGGGCGACATGTTGCTTCACTTTAAACCTCAGGACTGTGATTCGTCTTTTTTTGGAATGAATAACACATAGTTTACCAAAGTACTAGATGTGTATTAATGCCCAGTGGGAAATATTGTTTTCATGCCCACAACTAAACTTGGGAGGTGAAAATATATATATATATATATATATATTTTAAGCCATCTATGCTGTATTCATGATTTTTTTTTTTTTTTTTACTCTTACTTAGATGTTTTTACTAGGAAATGTATGTTCATGTCATCTTTTGGGCTGTATTCATGAATATAGTTTTTTTTTGTTTTTACTCTCTTGTAGTAATAACTCTGTTTGAGGCCGAGTTGCCACAGACCAGCGTAGGAAAGTCAAAAAGGTGTGAGAGATGGTCTCACAGTTGGTTGTTTTGGTCTTTTCATTGGATTCCTTTACAACCAGAAACAGCTTCATCCCGAAAGATAAAGATGGACAAAAAAAAAGGGCACTGAAAAGCACTGAGGTAATATTTCAGACCACATCGGATGACTTCAAGGAATGAGCCATTGGTTCGCAATGCTGTGTTTATGTCATCAATCCAGCTGGCATTCCAGCATAATTTTTCCTCTCCTGTCTCTCACCCCCCCCCCCCCCCCCCCCCCCCGTCTCTCACCCCCCCCCCCCCCCTCCCGCCTCCTCCCATTTCTCTCTCTCTCTTTGCATCCCCCTGACATTTGGAGCGGAACAGATGGGAGTTTGTGGCCGGCACGGTCCAGCCAGAAGCCAGACTTTTTTCTCACACCGGGGGCCCGTTGGAAGGCACGTTGGACGCCAGCTGCGCCCTGTCTCCGCGGACTCGCATCTCGCGGCGACCCCGTCGGCCTGTTCGCGCCTCACCTGCCCTTGCTAAGCGCGACGTCTCGGAATCTGTCGCCGCTCTCTGGCCTCTCTGACCCGTTTCGCGTGCCCTTGGCACCGCTGAGCCGAGGTAGCCTGAGCCGCACTGACTTCTCATTATACCACCTCAACCCCGGACAGCCGTTGTCGGACCGTCCTCACCCAGGCTCGGGTCCGATGGGAAGGGCACAAAAGTTGTCAGGGCCCGCTTCATCTCGCAATAATTACGATTTCCCTCATATTTCGCATCGGATTAGAGAGCCTTCACCTCCGCCCCTTTCACTGAGCAATCTGCCGCCGGTGCAAAGTGAGCATCTGTACAGCGGCTCTTGTTACCGGAGCACTCGCCCAGACAGATGTTACCATGCCCCTGATGCGTGTTCTGTGTACTCTGGAGATACGTCCGGAGGGACGTCAGCGGTGCCAAGCTGTTCCTCCTGACATACTCACCCCACTCATCCGCGTCCTGTCACCTCGGAAACCCGTTTGCCTGAGCCAGCCCTCGTGCCTCTCCCTCCTGGCTCTGGCAGACCTGTGGCTGGTGCTGTGAACGTGGCTCTGGTTTCGATCAGCCTCCAGCTCCCGCTGCTGCTGCTGCTGCTGCTGCTGCTGCATTGTCTCACACCGTGGTCGACTGCAGCCTTCTCTTCTCCGGATACGGAGGAGCTCTGCGGGTGTCCTTGGCTTTCTTTGCGTGCTCCGAAAGTCTGTGGTGGGGGTAGGGCGGAGGTTTGCGACCCCTGCGGCCCTGCGTGGCCGTCAGCGGTTTGGCGGCGTGGGCGAGCCTCGCCGAGCATGCTCGCCTCTCTCTGTTAATGTCGCACCCGGTTTGCATTTGCGAGTCTGCGGGTGGGCCGTCGGCAGATGGAGGCTGAGGAAGGCTAGCACATAGGTGGTCGCTCTCTGGGGTCGCGTGGGAGCCTACTTTGGTTTCTATGATGACAGACGGGCTGAGGGCGGGGGGCGGCTGAAGTCTTGGAGACAGAGGGGAGACGGGGCTGACCCCGATGGAGGAGGACAGAGCAGGCGAGTGAGGCTGAGAGACGGGGCTTCTGGGGGGGTGGAGGTTTACCGTCAGAGGGGAGAGACCGGGAGTGGGGGGCCGGACGGGGAGGTTCCTCTGAGGGGGCAGCGTGAAGTCATGGGAGGTGAGGTTCGGGAGTTGAGCTTGACCTTTTCTGGGAGATGACCCCACACTACGGGTGGTCCGAAAAGTTCGACCCGTCTCTGATGAATTCCCAGAGGACACCGGGCACAGGTGCACACTCGGCGGGGATTGGCTCACGCGAGGATGAAGCCCTCTCCTGAGGGTGCCAGACGAGCCCGTGGTTGCTGGCTGTCCTTGGGGCTCGGAGGACCTCCGATGGGCGCGGCCTGGCGTGACCTCGCCGGAGCTGGAACCGGAGCCGGAGCTGCTGCCGCTGCTGGTGGGAGGCCGGGCACTGTGACCTCCTCGGGACCACTGCTCCTCCTCTTCCTCATTCAGGTCAATGGACGAGGTAAGATAGTCGATCTGCTGCACCACCTAGACAAAACCAAACGGCGGTGGATAAATAAATGTGGTGGTGGGAAAGATTTGTGTGTCATCAGGAAGAAATCGTTTAATCATTGAGTTGCATTAATGTACATGAAGGGATCCAGCATTTCTTAAAACTTGACTCTACTAAGAATTAAATGTCAGGGTATCTGCTGCGTTTGACTTTGATCCCCTTTTTGCCCCCCCCCCCCCCCCCAAAAAAAAAAAACTTTTTGAAGTCACAGAAACACTCCTCACGGACAGGGCCGAATAATTTGTTGTCGTCTCTTGGACTGCTGGTTTATTTTTCAAATAATACTCAATAAAATATAAGACGCAATAAATAAGGGTAAGTGCTGAACAGGTATCGGCAACAAATCCTCACAATTGGGAATCTGGAGATGGGCTACTTCGCATTTTTGCCTGACAGTTGGCTCACGATATTTCTTTTAGGTTATTTTTCAGTTCCAACTTCAACATTGTATTATTCATGACGAGAGGATTTTTTTTTCCTTTGGGAGGAAAAAAAATAAAAAAATAAAAAATCACCAGTTTGTGGTGATTCATTTTTTTTGCTGCATTTTGAATTTCCAGCCCATTTTGCAGCGGACTCTCAGCAGATGAGTGGCTCTAATCGCCGATGTGTGTCACAGGAGCTTTGGCTTCTCCGGGCAAAAATGTTTACCTCGGCCAAGAAAAGATGAGTGTTCCATTAAGGGGGGAACGTGTAAGCTAGATTAAGGCGGCTGTCCCTTCTGGTAGCTCTCGGCGGACAGCGAAAACCACCGCATGTAACGTATTAAAACACAGGCTTCCGCATCGAGACGCATGTATTTCAGTAGACGCAGCCACGTGCAACACGCGGAGCAATCCTTTATACCAGGACAAAATCTACTTGGTGGACACAAATACACAGTCGCGCGCGCGCGCACACACACACACACACACGTGAAATAACAAAGGCAGGGGAGAGATTGGAGAAAATTACACTGGGGAAAATGTTTGACCTATCTCTCCACCTGCTCTGTGCGCGCAGATAAATCCTCGGGCCCGGCGAGAACAAATGAATTATTGTTTTGTTCCGCGTGTTCAACAACATCCTCGCTGATGTCAAAAAGATGACCTGGTTTGTCTTCTTTATGCCGCAGCTTTTTGGGGGGGGGGGGGGGGGTGGCACGTGGCATCACCTATTTCTTTGAAATGCATTGTGCATCTGCGCATGCAGTGACTCCGGGGCAGGGTGCTGCTTTATTAACGTCAGGAGGCAGAAGAGTTTAAAGAGAGTGTTGGTGAAACAACGTTTTTTTTCGTTTTTTTTTTTATCCCCTTCCCGTACCTACAGTATAATGCTGATGAGTGCTGAGGGATGTTGTTTTTTTTCTTTTTGACACCCGAGCTCCGGAGATGAAGTTTTCCCGTAACTCTCTTTCGGTGAAACTCGGTGTTTGTTCTTCTTCTCGCTTGAAGTTCCGAGTCATGAGGCAGTGTCGGCTGTGCCCAAAACGTCTAAACAGGAGTCGACCGTCATGCCCGTGCAGGAACAGGATTTTGCCAGTTTTTCTTCCTCTCATGGCAACTGAGAGAAAGCTCTTGGGTGCCGCTGTACTATTTGTACAGCGCCTGTCCAAAATGCCCAAAAGAAAGGTTCCAGTTCCTTTTTGGAATAGCAATTTATTATTAAAAATGAAAAACAACTAGGGTCGCTGCTCATGCAAACAGAATGATAAAACAGGGCTTGCATTCAAATATGCGACGTCTTCTCTGGCGCCTCATCTCCCCTTTGATCTGTCACCTCTGTTGTGAAGGTTTGGGACTTTCAATCGCGGCGGCTGTTTGCTCCCCCTCTCATCCTACCCTTCCTTCCGCGTCGCCTATATGCAGACACTTTCGTTGGCGTCGTATTATCGCCAGTCGCACGAACCCCCCCCCCCCCCCCCGGCAGTCGCACGCCCCCCCCCCCCCCCCGCGGCCGCCGGGAGGATGAGGTTATAGTACCTCGGATTTAGCCGGAGAGGGATATCAAACGGCTGGAGAGGCGAGATTTTTCGTGTCACTCGCGCTGGAACGAGGTATACCAGGCGGAGATGCTGGTGGACGTAAATGGATTACAAAAAGCATGGGACGCTGTCCAGCTGTGCCCCGGAGCAGCATCTGTCAATGAGGGAGAGTGGAGGAGGTGAGAGGGGACGCGGAGAGAGAGAGAGAGAGAGAGAGACAGAGAGAGAGAGAGAGAAAGGCTTTGCCCAATGTCACACAGCATAATCCCTGGGATCTCTGAATGCTCCAGGGGCCATTGGGACCAAATCCGCGGTCTAATTCACGCTTATGGAAATGTATGCATCGTTGGAGGATCAGTGTGAGATGTGCCTGGAGAGAGACATGGCCGAGGAGGAGTTGGGGGGGGGGGGTAGACTGCGGTAGGAGTCCCGCGACCCTGCAGCTGACTTTTTAAGTCGGCACGTTCAATTCTGCTGAGTGACGTGCTTGTTTTTGCCCGTCGCGATACGAGCCCTCGGGTTTGTTTTTCAGCGAAAGCACGAACACTTCCTGCATCAGGAAAATGTGTGAATTACTGTGAAATTCTGGATGCAGTAACAACACCCCCCACCCCTTCCCTCTTCTCTCTTGCACTACTCTGAACAGATTTGTTTTGGCCTTACCTCTTTCATTTCCTGGTGAACGTCTCTCAGCGCTGTCAGCACCTGCTCCAGGTTGCCCACCACCCGTTGAATCTGATCCCGCACGGCCTTCCTGGCGCAGCCCGCGTCCTTCCTCCGAGGCTCCCCTTCGCTGCTGGGTCTGTGCCGCGTCAATGTCTGATCCCGGCCCGCGGCCGCGACGTGCTCCGAGCTCGGCCTCGGCCTCCTGGGGCGCCGCAGGGTGGCGGTGCAGCCCGGGCCTCTGAGGGGAACCTCGGTGGAGAAGAGGAGTCCGTAGAGGGCCCCGTTGGAGCCCTCCGCAGGTGGCTCCCTCAGCGCCGTGAGGTCCCTGTGGCTCTGGGAGCCCCTGCCGCCCTGCTGTTGGATGCGGCCGAAGCCACGCTGCCTCTCGATGAGTCCTTGAGTGTCTGGGCTCACCCAGCTGGAGGAGTGGAGGCCTCTCTGGCGATAGGTGGCGTAGTCCCGCGCCTTCCCCGCGACGGGCGCCTCCCGGCCGGGCTCGTCCGGGAGGGGCGCAGGAACCGGAGGGGGTCCCGCCTGAGGCGCGCGCGTCCTCACCGAGGTGTCCGTGTCGTCGCTGCTCTGCGTGCGTTGGTTCTCCTGGGCGTCGGAGGCGGAGCTGTTGACCGGGACCTGCGACCCGTTCCCCGGGCTAATCTGCGCGGCGTCCGGCTCTGGGCCCGACTCCGGAGACTGGTGCCACCCGATGGGACTGTCCTCCCTCCGCTTCCCCACGTCCCCCGGCGGCAGGATGTGGGGCCCCCGCAGCACCACCGGCAGCATCTTGGCCACCGCCACGCCATTGCACCGGTAGTCCCCCTTCTTCCGCCGGTCCTTCCCCGGGAAGGAGAAGAAGCCCATCCCCTTGGGTCGGTCCTGCGGGGTCAGGCTGCTGCTGCGAGGCTCGGTGCCGGCTTTGAAGGGCCCGCCGAGACCCAGGTCACTGCCGGGGTGGGACTTCAGGCTGTTGCGCAGCCACGGGAGGAAGTGAGGGGCTTGGGGCTTGAAGGCTCTGCGCTCCTCGGGAGCCCTGCTGTCGGAGAACATGGCGACGGAGGACGTCCGGCGGCCTCACCTCACGGAGAGACGAAGAGGCAGGCGAGGAAGAGGACAACTCCTGAGACGCGGGGAGCCTCCTCCTCTTTTTCCATGGACCTCCTCCTACCTTTGCCATGAACGTAGAATGTATCCACCTCTGTTTCCAGCCCCTTCTCTCCCTCCCTCGCTCTCTTTTACTCTTCCTCCAAAACTTTTATCTGCCTCTTTCGCCCCCTGCTCGGCTCAGATCCCACCCATCCACCAACCCGCTCCCCCCCCACCCCCCCCGCGCCGCTACTGCCGAGACCCGTCCCTGATTGCGTCCTTCCCTCTGTCCCCTCCGCCGCGGTGCTCCCGAGCCTCTCGCCCCCTCCTTGGACCTGCCTTGGAGATGCCGATGGCCTCGTTCGCTCTCTCCGTCTTCTCCCTCTGCCTGCCTGCGTATCACTGGCTCAGTGGCTCCGGAGGCTTCCCCTCTCTCTCTCTCTCTCTCTCTCTCTCTCGCTCCCGCCCTCCCTCCCTCTTTCTGTCTCTCTCCCCCCGCACTGCGCTGCACTGCCTCCTATCCTTGCTCTTTCTTCCTCCCACTCCCTTTCATTGCTCTAACTCCCTTCCTCTGTTTCCCTCTCCTCTCCCCATCTGTCTCTCCTCCCCGTTACTCTCTGCTCTCATCCGAGAACCTCTTATCATCCTCTGTCTTTGCAGCTCCCCCCCCCCCCCCCCCCCCCCCCCCCCCCACCTCCCACCTTCCATTTGCCAGGGAGAGCGGCTGAACTTCAATCAAGACGCCGGTGTTATGACGGCGGTATTATTAATCCCCCGTTAGCCAGTGCATACCCATGTGTTTCCCCCTGCCACTGTTCTCATCTGATTACTCCTCCTCCAGCTCAGCCCTTCACAATTAAATGCTGCTTATAGGACACCAGAGGGGCTTTAGAGGAGTGGAGGAGGACGCCAGCAGGAAGCGATGTAGGAGGACCAGTAGGGGGGCACAGAGGCCCATAATTGCGACCTACGAGATCAGAGATCAGCACCGGTTTGACAGAAACTGTAAGCCGCCCGGGTACAAACAACAGCCCGGCCGCGGCACCGCGCGCCCCGGCTCGCTGTCAGCAAATAGTGTCACGTTACAATCCCGGTTGTTTCTCCCCTTTTTATAATCTGCCTCCATTTGTTCCAATTATGCCGGTGACAGCTGCTATATTCGGGGTTTCTCATTCACACACCCCTTTCTCGGGCTGTCTGGATTTGATTTATTTTTTTTTTTGTGTGTGTGTGTGTGTGTGTCTGACAAGCTCAAAGATGCCTCCTAGGTGCCTTTACACTCAACCGCCACTGCACGGATGAGTCCCCTCCCATCCTGGCAGCATCCGGAATGAAAAGAAGGTAGCACAGCCGCACAAAAGCCCTGACAGTTGGCTGTCACTCAGCGTCGGGCCACTCGCGGCAGCTGCCTGGCTGTTAGTCAGCATGGCAATCTATTCATCCGGTGGTGCCCTGTTTAAATATGCCTTCAGTCACTCCCTTAGTCTACTGTGCAGGTAGGTGGGGGGCTTTACTCTCCTGGGGGGGGGGGGGGGGGGGGGGGGGGAGACAGACACAGGCCCGGATTAATCTGCAGGCTAAGAAGATTCCAGCCTCCATGTGGTCAGGCTGCGGCCGGGCCTGTAAAGACCACCAGTCTGGATCAAACCCCGATAAGAAGGGAAAAGTATTGTTGTTAATCCCTCAGCGCTTTTGCTTCCTCACGACGCAGTGCTGCGCGCAACCGTGTTCGGATTCTGTGCAATAGCGGGAGATAGTGAGATTTGTATTTAAAAAAAACGTAAATGTAAGAAATGAAACGCGCGTGTGGGCGCCCGTGTGTCTGCATAGATGGTCCGCCGCCTGCCTGACTGTTGAAGAGTTTTGTCGGGGATTCATGGGGTCATTTGTGTTGCAAACTTTGTGCTATTTCAAACCCCCTTCGGCGACTTTTATTCCAAAAACAGCACCGAGTGAAAAATCGATGCACTTTCGACTGACAATAGCTACCGGCGGTATAAAGTTGGGCTTTCCTTTCAGAGTTATAAAATGAGATCCATTCACAAAACGTGAACAATTAAAGATATGTGTACATGCGTAAAATGACATGGACGCGCAAAATGGACGCGGGTAAAATGTGTTGCGTACATACTAAATAAAAGCATGATATAAAATAATCCTACTGAATGTATAGAACCATGAGAAGGAAGGTCCAAAGTTTAGCTTCCCTTTTAGTCTTCTTTATCTTCTCAAACCTTTGCCGTTTCTCTCTTTCCCGCCCCTTTCCCAGAAGGAACGCCTGGTTCAAAGATATGAGATATGAGATATATGTTGCCAAATCCCATTATGCTGTGGGAGTCTGTCCTTTTCTAACTGTGATGTATTGGCTTGATCATGTAGCCACGTGTTGGAGGCAAGTCATTTCATATTTGCTTTGCTTGTCTGTCAAAACATTTAAAAATAAATAAAATACCCTATATATGTGAGGACAGAGAGCATGCAAACAGGGGACAGGTGCCATGCAAGGAGTCATCGGCCTTATTAATATACTCACCGAGGTGCTACATAGCTATAGTTCGTACATTTCCAGTATTCCACTTCTTTATGTTGAAAGCAGTTGTTTGCTTCGGTTTTCCACTATGTCCTTAATCCTGCATCGCGACTACAGCTGCACGGTTCGGCCATAAACCAGGTGTGACCTACTCTCCTTTGATTTATTTAATGATCGAGTGTTACTTGGTGGGATATAAAAAAAAACAACCAAAAAACGTGTTCTTCACAGGCTAAATAAACCCAGCGAACCTTGTTAGTTAGTTAGAGAAAAACTGGAGGATCGCACATTTGATCAACTTTCCCCATGAGGTGGAAACGGTGCGACATGGATGGCCTTATTGAAGAGAAAAACATTTTCCTCTGTGTGTGTGTGTGTGTGTGTGTGTGTGCGTGCATGCGTGTGTGTCAAAAAAACAAACAGACTTGAATACATGTCTCTTAAAAGTCACAGTTTTCCCTCCAATCAGCCTCCCACCTTGTGAGGTCCATAAATAACGCGGCGGTGAAATATACAATCACTGCTCATTTTAAAGTCAATGGGGAATAATAAGTAGCTGTCGCCGTCCGTTTGAGGCCGGCTGTGAAGCCTCTTGAGTCAGGTTGCCTTTCCTCCGTCCATTATGTTAATGGCCTCGCTATGTGCGTGTCGGTGTGAACGGTTGAAGGACAAAAATAAACAGGGAGGGCTCTGAGGTGGAGGGAAAAGTAAAGTCGAAGTAAAATCGGTCCAACTCTCGCTTTTCAACCAGGTTTTTGTCGCCATCATGTAGTCGTCGGCACAGGTGGAACAGGGACGCGGACCGCGCGGCCTCCCTGTGACCTTGTCTCCTGCCTCCCGTGGCGCTTTGCCCCGCCTGTCTGGAATGCGGCACAGCGGAGCGCGTGGGTCAGGACCCTGGAGCCGCACGCGTGCGCCCGTGTGTGCGCGCGCTCAACTGCCACCGCAGCAGACACGGTTTGCTGCTGGAATTGATTGGAGAAGGCATAAAAAGGGACGGAGAGAGAGAAAGACGGAAAGAAAGAAAGGAAAAAAGAGAGAGAGAGGGAGCACACCGGTGAAGGCCTCGCGTAACGCGGTGGAAAAGAAAGAAAGAAAAGTGGAGCTTTTGGCTTTTCGTCGCGGTGTGAATGTCTCAGGGCACTTAGGGAACTTTTCCGCAGCCACCTGGCCAGCAGAAGTGTGTACGTGCACTCGCGCAAACGAGTGACACTGTATTGTCAAGTAAAAAGAAGAAGTGAGAACATGAAGTTCTCTTTTGCTGTGGTAAATATGGAAATGAGCAGATGCCGTCTCCCCTCAAGTGTCCGGTGTCACAAGTTGTGCGTGAGCGTCGGCGTCTTTCCTCGTGTTTTTTTTTTTTTCTAAGCGTTGTTTGCTTTTCGATTCCCCGGCCGCTGCGCTTTTTTTCATCCGCGATCAACACATCAGTCAGGTGCTCTCCGGGGACTGGAGAGAGGAAAGGAGAGTGACGGCGGCGGAGGGGGGGTGGTTGGGGCGGGACTGTAGATTTCACGTGGAGGGAGTAAGTAAAAGGGAGACAGAGAAGAGGGCAGGAAAACGAGGGAGGAGGGGGAAAAAAAAACAAAAAAAACAGAAGAGTTTTGAAAGACTTCTCACTTCCAAGCTGACATCATAGGTGTGCTTGCCAGAGGGGAGAGCACCTTTAAGCATACCGGATGAGTAACGATGTGGAGGGACTACAAACGCCAAGTAATACATGAACACAGGGCTCTGCCAGCTAACCTTCATGAAATTGGTGTTGAGAAAAAAAAAATAAAAAAAAATAAAATTTGGAATAGCTCAAAAGGTCAGCGAGGCCTCGTGTAAACGGCTCTTCTGCTTTGACACCCCGTAATGAGATTCAGAACGGATGGGGGTCACTAGTAGACTGGGATGTCGGCGACATTACGGATTTCCATCGAAAATGAGGAACAGCAACGGGCGACGTGGGGGCTGGAACCAAAATGTGACCAAAAGTGTTCAACATACTGTACGGAAGCCCCGGACATTAATGAGCTTGTCTCTGCTTCGACTTTCCTTCCGCGTCTGCGTGGGACGAGGGAATTCAATGCTCCACTTGTCCTTTCACATTGGTTTGAAATCTATCACGAATGTCACCCTAGAAATAGATGCCACGTATTTCTAATTTCGACCGGGTGCGCGCTTGATAGGCCGTTAGCATCCAAACACGTTTCTGCCGAAGAAGGGCTCCAATGAGGATGTGGTCACGTGGCTGCAGGCCGGGTAGACAGTGTCCAGTTGAGGTCACGCGTGACATCATCATCATCATCATCATCATCATGTCCTCTATCGGACTGTGACATCGAGCTGGGTTTCGCAATTAAAGTTGTTCTGCATGCGTGATAAGTGATTGCGGATTTTTGACCCGTTTCGACTTTTTTTCCGCTTCTCCTTGGATGAAGGTGACATTGTGCGCCCCCCAACAAAAAACTCCACTCACTCACTCACTAACTGGACTTTTCCACTGGCATCATTGATCTAAAAAAAAAAAGAGAATGCAGGGGCATGGCCCACTGTTTGTACACAACGCCCCCCCCCCGGTTGGCTTTGTTGCGCCACCCAGAACTCAAACATCAGGGTGTTTGTGCCCGCATTGACAGGCGGCCAGACTTGGCAGCATGATGCCAAAACTAACCGCCTGTATCCTTGTAGTGACGGACCGTGAAAATCCCACTCGGAGGTTGTTTTGTCCTTTGCAGCGGGGTTTTTTTTGGGCGCGCGCGCGCAGCCAAAGGCGAGGCTCGTCCCCTCTTGTCATATTTGAGTCCACCGAGGAAACCGGTCGTGCAACAGCGCCGCTCAACTTTGCCCGGTTCAGGTCGGGAGTCTGTGCTCCAAATAATAACCCAAGTCATCTGCGCGTGAACATGAGTGGAAAGAGTAAAGGGGTTTTTCTGCAAGCTCCATCTTTCCTGCTCCCCCCCCCCGTCCCCCCCCGTCCCCCCGCCCCCCTTCTTAGGATGCAGGACAGCTCCTCTGTGGTCACTTCATTATGTAGAAATGATAATTATGCCCCAGTGAAAGCGAGCTTCACAAAAACGTAAATGACAATCAAGTCGCGACAGCCATTGTGAAATTGAACATTTTTCAAATGGAGAGGAGGGGTGATGGTAAATCATTCTTTCAAATATTTGCCCACAACACCTTGCTTATTCCACTCACACACTACCCCTCAAATAAAACGAGAGTTGATGCTTTTACCGTATTTGACATCACGCTCAGTCAAATAAGATGAAAAAGGAAGCACATTAAGAGGACAAGGTGCGCACTGAGCTGTAGCCGTCTAAGCTCTTTTCAACTCAAGGATATATTCCCTGAAAAAGTGCAGGTAGAGATAATGACCGTTGGACGATAATTGGGCGCCGCGGTAGCTATTCAAGTATTCTGCGGAAAAGATGTGCAGATGTGCTACGGGCCAAATGATCGTTCTAAAAGTCAAAGATTAAACTCAAAACTGAATTCACACTCTGCGCATGACTCATGCCATACGCTTGAAATTGAACTGCAGCTGAGTTGAATGTTTAAGTTTCCAAAAACAGAAGCAAGAAGCATTTGTGTCTCACCGAGTTCCTTTTTTTTTTTTTAACCTTTGACCACTGCGTGGGCTGCTGGGAAAATAGACCCAAACCTGAATTGTTTGTCAGTCAGACGGGTGGTTCGTGTTCACTGTCATGGCTTCTGAACAATGCCGGGTGAGGGAGGGAAAGGATTTGGTTGAGTAAATCCAGGTCAGACTTAGTCAGATTAGCCTTCTGACCTGGCCCGAAAATTCCAACATCCGATATACAAATTGGAAGACACTTGATGGGGGGGGGGGGGGAAGAGAGAGAGAGAGAGAGAGAGAGAGAGAGAGAGAGAGAGAGAGAGAGAGAGAGAATAAGTAATATGTACATAAGTGGAAAAAAAAACACGACAGCCCAACAATTCGTTGTCGTGAAAATGCAACGTTTAAAGCACGCTTCATTTGAAGGCTTTAGTCAAATAAGCGAGGCTCGTGCGGAGGTTCCTAATCTTTCAATCGCGGTGGATTTTAAAACGAGGGAGATTTAAGCTAACCCCGAGATGTGGAGGGATTGGAGAAAATGGCATCCAAAGACAATTAAAGTCAACTGTTTTCAGGGACTTGGGGGAGGAAGGAGAGGGGAGGGAGAGGGAGGGAGAGAGAGAGAGAGAGAGAGAGAGAGAGAGAGAGAGAGAGAGAGAGAGAGAGAGAGAGAGAGAGAGAGAGAGAGAGAGAAAAGCAGTAATATATACATAAGTGGAAAAAAAACACGACAGCTCAACAATTCGTTTTCGTGAAAATGCAACGTTTAAAGCACGCTTCATTTGAAGGCTTTAGTCAAATAAGCGAGGCTCGTGCGGAGGTTCCTAATCTTTCAATCGCGGTGGATTTTAAAACGAGGGAGATTTAAGCTAACCCCGAGATGTGGAGGGATTGGAGAAAATGGCATCCAAAGACAATTAAAGTCAACTGTTTTCAGGGACTTAAGGAAAGGGATTTAGTTTAAAGCCTGGAAAAAAAAAAAAAGAAGCAAAAAACGATGCGGTCAGAGTCAAGTGGGCTCTGACGTACAAGAATAAACTCAGGACAGTAATCATGGAATTAAAAAAAAAAACAAACAAGTTTATTCAAATAAGAAAAAAAAACGACTGACTGCCACCAACATTTTCTTCATTTATCACCTTTAGCAGGGTTATTAAGTGCAAGTGTTTTGCATGTTGTGTTACATCTGTCCCTCTTGTCTTTGGCAGAGTCGCCGCGGATGAAGTTGAAGTTCTCCCAAGCAACCCTGCCTTGGAAAAGCGGCGGGCTGTTGACACCGCTCAATTTCCAATTCTCTCACAGGTATGCACGGAAACACACAAACACACAGAATACAAAAATGAGGCCGCTGCCGCAGCAGAGGACAAAACGGTCTCCCGGAAAGGCTCAGTGATACAAACACATAGAGGGAAAAAAACAACAAAAAAAAACAGCTACTTGGTGAGCTCGGAGATGGTAGTGACGATCGAAACGCGTCATCTTTCACTTTGTTCGGGGACCTGCACCACGCTGGGATGCTTATCTCCATCACATAACACGTGGCTGCGGTGTGTGTGTGTCGGGGGGGGGGGGC